>VFFE01007188.1:549563-566412 GCA_008921705.1 Burhinus oedicnemus
TGCCTAGCATTCTTCCTCCCCAGGTGCAGGACCCTACACTTGCTCTTGTTGAACCTCATGAGGTTCTTCTCTGCCCAGCACTCCAGCCTGTCCAGGTCACGCTGGATGGCAGCACGGCCCTCTGGAATGTCAGCCACCCCTCCCAGTTTGGTATCCTCAGTAAACTTGCTGAGGATACACTCTGTCCCCTCAGCCAGGTCACTGATGAATATATTGAACAAGATTGGACCGAGTGTTGATCCCTGGGGGACACCACTGGTTACAGGCCTCCAACCTGGCACTGCTCCATTAATCCCAACCCTCTGAGTTCTGTCACACAGCCAGCTCTCAATCCACCTCACTGTCTCATCATCTAGCCCACACTTCCTCAGCACCCTAATGCGGATGTTATGGGAGACAGTGTCAAAAGCCTTGCTGAAGTCAAGGTAGATGACATCTACTGCTCTCCCCTCATCCAGCCAACCCGTTATAACATCATAGAAGGCTATCAGGTTGGTCAAGCATGATTTACCCTTGGTAAATCCATGTTGACCACTTCCAATATCTTCCTGTTCTTCAAAGTGTTTGGAGGTGACATCCAGAACGAGTCGCTCCATAACCTTCCCAGGGACAGAGGTGAGACTAACCAGCCTGTAGTTCCCCGGGTCCTCCTTCTTGCCCCTTTTGAAGATTGGAGAGATTAATATTTTTGATAACTTTACCGCTGTCTAAAAATTTCTCCTAGCAGTAAATTGTGTTCATTTTCAAACACAGATATAAATGAAGTTTCTGTTACCTCTATAGCAGGTTTACAAAGCTACATAGATGTTCTCTTTGCTATGAGCACCAGAGAGAACTCCATGGTCCTTGGACCAGACTGCATGTGCTGTCTCATGTCGATATAGTATGTAGGGTCCAGAAATCAACACAGGTTACTCTTGAGTCTGTTTTCAGTTTTTTGCCAAAAAATTTGTTGATTTTCTCCTGAATGAAACAAGCATTTAAATTAAGCTATAAGGAGTGTAAGCCATCAGAGTTACGTAAATTAAATAGAGAACAGGAACCAATCTGAAATAATTTCAGATATCAGAAATGATCACTTTACATCATTTTGGGGTCTTTTCTTATGCCAGTTTATTTAGACTTACAAAGACAAGATATGCAAGTAATACTGCTTATCTCCAAAATAAAATTCTTTGAAGTCTGGTTAAAGATTCAAGCAGGCCCAAGAAGATATCTTTTACTTACATACAGAAACAAAAAAAATGGGAGAATTATAATTATAGTTATGGAGTCTCACCATTTCTTTTTCTTTCTGGTACGTTGGTGGATAGTATGGAGGGAAAAGGACTGCAAACCTGAGTAATTCAGACTTATTGTCACAGGATGGAGTAATACCATGTTAAGAACACTGGAGTGAGCTACAAACAACCTTGGTGTTTACAAAGTTCAATGCCACACAACAATACCTACATGGCAGTGCGCTAGACTGTTTATCCTTCTGACAGTGGTTGTTCTCAGTTAGCTCAGCCAACTGCATGAGGCCGTATTTCAGTGTGGACATACCAGAGCTTTTCTGAGTTCTCTGGTTTCTCTGGTAAGATCAAGTTTCTCTGATGAGTTCAGTAAAGCCTGGGGTCTGTACTGTGACCTCCTAGTGGCCTCTCAGCTCCTAGGTGTTATGGTGTCTGGGAGCAAAGGCTGTTCAGACAAACTGAATTGTTCCGATCTCCAAAGAAAAAAGTGAATCAAATTACAAGTGTATGTTCTACATACTGTTTCTGACAGTGCAGTAGTGGATAATGAAGTAAACCCCTTTGAAGAATAGCTGTCCTATTGGCTTTTTTTTTTTTTCCTTGTCATTTGGGGAAATTTGAAAAGGCTAAAAGAGATAAATTCTCACAGGATTCAGTTTCTGTACTGATGACAAAAGCAATTGAAGAATACAGGACTTTGCCACAAAATAAGTGGACACTGTAAGAAAGCAGGGGGAGGGTAGGCATTACAAGTAACATTAGGGAATCAAGTCCTGAAGTCTGTTTAAGATTGGACAGGACTGCGCAGCTGTGCCTTGTTTGAATGCAAGTATTCTAATTTCAGAATGAAGTGTTATTGTTGACATCATCTGTGAAGCATAAGTGACATTTAAACATATCACAAATTTTAACAATCTATAACATTTTTCTTTTACCATATCCTTTCAGAATATTTTGAAAGCCCAGTATCTGGGATGAAAAAGAACAATTGGTATAGTTCATGGTTAATATATAATTGTTCAGTATCATTTATATGATAGCTTATTTTTTGAAAGTTTTAAGCAGTGGACCTTCTTCAAGCGTGATTTTGTTCTTTCACAAAGTTAAAAAATTAGTTACACTATTGTAATGCACTCATGCCACTAAGTGTTGTTTGGTTTTGTTTGGTTGGTTTTGATTTAGATGGGTTTTTATTTAATAAATAAATAAATAAATAAATAAGAGGTCCAGGAAGGATTTCTGTAAAAGCTCACTCACACCTTAACAATTAACTACTTGTCAATTGGATTATGATTTTGGTCACATAGTAACTATTCTAAATAGATGGAGCAAAGATTTCAATGGACAGAGAGTCAAAACATGAGATAAATGGCTAGTCTGGATCATGGGGGCCTAGATTTTATATGTTTGAAAAAACAAGCATGAAAAGTTATTGTCCTTTTATCAGTGATGGTGTGGAAACAAATACCACAGCCTTCCTATTTGTAATGAAAAAATAAACTTTTTTTTGTGTCCCCCCCCAAGGTTAAGAAAGAACTTTTGGTCCTAAATTCTTTGATTATTCATACACTGTAGTATTCACAAAATTTAGATAGAATGGTTATAGTTTTGAAGATTACTGTGTCCCCCTCACTTCTGATCTTGTCGGGTTTTAACCATTAACAACTTCTAATTCTAAGTCATATGTGGACTTAGTGAAGCAGAACATGTATGTAGCTTGTTCCATATTATGGAAGTAATACTATGATTATTATTTCATCAAAGTTTAATTAAATTTTGACCGTGTTACATATATGAAAAAAAGGTAGTGCATCCCCTTTAGCGCTGGAACATTAACCTACTGAATATGAATTATTTTTTTCTGGATATTTACAAGTGCAGCAAATCATACAGTTAATTTAAAACAGAATCCTCACAAGTTATTTAACTGTTCAAAACAGTTGGTTGTTTTTTTTTTTACTTTTGTGAATGAATGGTTTAAACAATGGAACAATATGGACAATTCAAAACGTGAAGTTGAAGCTCTTTGAAATGCTAAAGTCCCATTCAACAAACATACTCTGTGATTCAGACATAAATAATGATTATATCTTTTGTTATATTCATACTCTGATGCAGTCTAAAGGAACAGTTAGGACAATTCTAAAGGAGTACAATTCAGACTTGACATGGCTGAACAATTGTCATTTTTCTTTACTACTAGGTATTCTGCAATTTTATGTTTTGAAATTTGTGAGTGGGTGAAAGCATGTACAAAGTCCTCATTATACAGTACATGTCTTCTCAGTCTTCATTATGTGTGTTAGCATTAACTATCAGAGGACAGTTCCTACAGTACTACAGCCTAATGATAAAGTATCTGGTTTTTCAGAATAATCCCCTCTAATGGTTCAGGTTAGATTTATTAGGCAATGACACTAAGACAGATAGACTTCAGTTAAGACACAGGAAAATTCATTCTGACATCCATATCTTGTTCTTGTCTTTTGTGTTCCCACAATTTTCCATAAATCCTTGTTTAAATATCTCCTTGTTACTCTTCCAAGCTCTCTTCAACGTTTCCGTGTCAGCAGAACTGGTGAACAACTTAAAAGATGATGAAAAAAAAATTAGTAACATGTGACAGCGTTAGAAGAAGCAAGAAGCAAGATTTGCAGAGCAAAAGGTAGGAAGTTTATGAGAGGAGTGGTATGTGAAGGCTGGAACATTACTGAACAAACTGGAACCCAGTTCCTGACAAATTATGTTTTTGAGTTCTTTTTTCCTCTTTTTATTCATGCAAATTTGTTTTCTGCCTTTAAAGACAGAACATAAAGCCTTTAAACATGCTTATATAAAAACAAATTATTTAATTGCTTTAACATGATTGGTTTTATGAATGATAAAATAACAGATAGTAAGGTATAGGACTAGAGACAAAGGACATTTCCAATTACTTATCAAGAAGTGAAAAATGAACAAATCTGCCTAATTTTTTTACATCATAAACAACTAGAAAGCAATTTCTAGACTGGGTAGAATAGAATGCAATTAATATTGCTTCTAAGGGAACGTATTAAGTGCCTCTTTTTTGGAATTAAGTAACTGTAATTCATGGGCACAGATAACAGCTGTACTGGCCTCTGTATGTCAGTGCAGTTATATTTCCAACAGAATATTTTCATATGTTATATGATTTATGTAAGAATTTATGGTTAGTCAAAAGCATCAGAAATGCAATTTATACATTACTACTCATAACAACAGCAGATATATTTTTGCAAATTTTGTTGCCATTATCTATCATATCTCTTCTAATACCATGTCCCTGGACTGCAATAAGTTCATTATAAAGTAACTGAGGTGATAAAATCCATCAGTAGAAATTATTGTAAAAATAGCTATAATATATATTTTTGTAAAAACATTTTTATATTTAGAATTTTATTTACAGAGAAAAGATAAAGAGTTCATTTACACAACGCTTTCATCTCTTTAGACTGTTTACATATTCTGACAAAGAAGCAAAGGATTCTCTTATGCATTAACTTGAATCATTTTAGATTTGGTACGATTTTCCTGTTACCAATGTATGTATCAGGTTTGATTCTTCACAGATCTTGCCACAATGTAAAACATTCTGGCATTGCACCTCAAATCATCTTGTTACTCTGGATACTCACTGTGTACTATGTGATACAGAAAATTTAACAAACTAGTAGAAAATGATTTTTTTTTCCTTTCTCATAAAGTGAAGTCTAGAAAATACTTCTTCATGATCACTTATGCTCAGTTGATTGAAACTGAAACTAACACATCCTTGAAATATTTCAAAAAAACATCAAATTTAATATGCACATGGTTTTATGAATGATTGCCATAAATAATCAAAGTGGTGTGGCATAGTTGTTCTTGCAAATGCAATCTTCTCAAACTCTGCAATTTTTAATAAGCTATTGCTCTAGCATGCTATATTTAGTCTTAGTGTTTTCTATGTTGCACTCATCAGTCTTTTCAGTGTAAACATTCTTTAACCATCTCTGTGGAGCTTATAGCACAGTTTTCTGCTATGACTGAAGTAGTGTAAAATGTTGAGTGCAAAATATTGAGTAATCTAATGTGTCTCTAACATTTATTACTACACAGAAAACCTTACTTATAAAAGTAGTGTATGACATTCCTAATAAATAAATAAATAGTCAGTGAAAACTAAGTTCTAAAGTTTAAAAACAAACAAACAAACCAAAAACAAAACAAAACAAAACAAACAAATAAACAAACAAACAAACAAAAAAAACAAAGAAAGAATCCTTAAGCTATTCTTTTATGGAAAAATAATCAGCCATAATAAGTAACAAATAAAAAAACCCCTTTCTTCATCTCTCACCATGGCCTTCCTGCTCAAAACCTGTATAATCTTGTAAACAAATAGATTCATCTCATTCAGATTCAACCATCTATGCTAGAAGTTATTTACAAAATACGGTATACAGAAATCATTTAAAAGCATGTTTTTTTCTGCTAAAGTTGAAGTTAAACCTCTCTTTGTTATTAGTTTGTGTTCAGTTCATTGAAATTGAAATTGAAACTAAATTCCCTGGGACATCTTTTAAGAAGAGAAATATGATATTCTTCACCCTTGCTCAGTGACTCGCAGTCTTTAGTTGCCTAATTTCTGTTAAGAAATGAAGGGGAATATAATACCCAACTTTCAAAAGATTTTACTGTAGTAATTGTATGCACGTGTGTATGTCTAAGTTCTGTGTATTTTGAACAGACATAGGCATAAACAAAAGCATAGATATTTCACTTATTAGAAAGAGCCCTGACATACTTGATGCACAGCTCTTACCTATTCATCAGCTTTAGACAGAGAATCTCCCTTAGTTCTCATCAAAATCTTTCAACCTTTTCGTGTCAAGCTACTTCTTCCAGAACTTGCCAGGTCCCTTCACTCAAAGCTTGTCAATGCTTTTCAAAATGTCTGTTCTAATCTCAGTCTTAGAACAAAGGGAAATGTTTCTAAAAATGCCGTATTTTCCCTTTTTTATCCATAAACTGCTTATTTTAAGGACCCTTTCTTGCCCTAACAAGGTTCTATGGAATAGTTACCACAGTACCCTTTGAAAGAATCATCTTGAAACACCAAAATATTTCTAGGCTTCAAGGGAATATGTATATTTTTTTTTAGATCTTTATTTTAATGTGTCTTACTGGGAACTTTTTTAAGTATTATCTTAATGGAAAAGTGATAAGGCAGCTCTCAGGCATTTCAAACCTGGTCAGAGAGTACCTGGTATGTGTAGAATCTGCCTATTCTGTGAAACTTCTATATTGTCCTTTATTCAGAGCCAACTGTGAAAATGGAAGCAGAAACCATTGCTCACTTTATCTGAGCACTGTAAATTACCTGGGGATGGTAGTACTCTAGCTGTCTTTTTCAGTCTACAGCCATCCTGAACAAAATAGTACAGTTTAGGGTATATTAGAAATTAATTACAGGATAAAAACATAATTAATGCCAGTCAGCATTATTTTCTTAACAGTGGGTCTTCCAAAAAAGCTTGCCTTTGAGCAAGAATATAAAGGGAATATTTACTATTATGTATTAAATAGTTTTCAAAGGGATGATTATATGCCATCCAGATTCAAATCAACAAAGAATGTTAGTTTCCACTATAAAAGTGACAAATATTTAATGTATTATTTATACCAAAGAAAAAAGTATCTGTCCTACTACAGGCACACGGATCTGATCATCCCAGTATACAAGGCCTAGGACAAATATGAATACAAGACAAATTGATCAATATGAAAAGGGTTTCAAAGAAAATTAAGGGGTTTTCTGGTTATTTGACGTATATTTATGTATATCACATACGGTATATGTGCCTGAATCTATTAGAGGAATGAAATACAAAGCATCCATTTGCCTGGACTTTGTGTTTGATATGGCACCATATGGAAAACAACAGGTCAGATTAGAAAAGATAAAATTAGCAGAACTACAAAATGATCAAGGTTCTAATTAAAAGGGAAAAGACAGCAGAAATTATTGATAATAAACATGTGATGAAAGAAAAGTGAAATAATGATGTTTCTCAAGGGTTGGGTTGGTAATACTCATGTGAAATCAATGTTCTTGCATACAAATCAGGAATATTTTGGTGAATTTTGCCAATGTTGTAAAGGTAGATGTCACTGTAATCCTAGAGGTAATGAAGATTCATTCCACTCATATTCTGCTCAAATAATTAAAAGTAATCAGAACAGAGTTGTTGATACAAGCAAAGCAGGAAACAACTTCTTCTGACCATGTTTGCCCCTCTGGTCTATAAAATAAAATTGGTTACTTTGAATTTCAGTGCCAGTTTCAGCTAACTTATTGTTCTCTGTGTTGTAGAAAGTTACTTATACAGATGTGTACATTTCACTAACTGGTGAGCAACGGATGATTCAGTTCTAGCTGACAGATTGTTAATTTCAGCAATTTCCATGTGATTTTTTAAAAATTGTTCATACTCAAAGGAGAAAAACTGGGTGAATTCTGGGATCAGAGAGATAGACATAATAATACAACACTTGATAGTACAAAATTATGTGTTGTGAATCTGGAAACTAGTAAGAAAAATCACTGATAAAACCTGAGGACAGAAACTCAGGCTCATTGAAGGAGCTGTGTCATATTCAGTCCTATGCGATACCAATATGTTACAACTGTGAAAAATGCAAATTGTGTCCTAGGATTTGTCAGCTGAGTTAGGCCAATATTAGTTCCATTATAGAAAACTTGGTGAGATTGCCTCTGAAATATGAGCTCTGGTCATTCATATTGAGAGAAGATGAATTCAAACTGACAGATGAAGAGAAGAGCTTCTGTGATAATGAGCGAAATTGAAAGTCTATTATATGAGAACAGACTAGAAGCACTGGGCTTGGTTAGCCTGGTGACACAAAGGCATAGAACGGATAAGGTTACTATCTATAAATTCAGCAAAGGGTACAGACTACGTAAGGTAAAGGATAATATTGGTACAGGAGCAAATAGATATAATGAGTATGTTTTGCCTGAAATTGAAGAATAGTTGGTAATTGTATCCAGTCACTAAGGGGGCCCAGCTTTTATAATGAGTAATGGAGGGGGAAAAAAAAGGATTAACAAAACAAGGATAACTTTAAAATAGATCTTTGTAAATTTTTTTAAGGATTAATGGCTGTGATTCCCTTCCAACTCTGAAAATTCCATGATTCCGTGATTCTGTAATAAGAGAAGCTATTGTTATATCTATGCATTGCATGGGCAATAAATATGTTGCATACATTGCAAGACATAAATTGGTTAGAAATATATATTGAATATAGGTCTGCATAATTTTAATTATCTGGTCAAATAACTGCAATTATGGATCTGAATAAAGTCAACCAAGGGATTTGCTATGGAATCAGCTGAAGGCCTGGGACTAACAGGTCCTACTATCTCTATTGGATGGAAAGAACTCCCGTTTCTGGGAATTCTTTAAGAAGAGATCTTCAACTTGCCTCTAGGTCAGCATGAACTTGCACAGTAATGCTGTGGCTAAAGAATTAATTTAGCGCTCCGTTGTCTTCATTTGATAAGATGAATCCCACTCATAAACTATTAATAGGCCTGAGGGAGGAAAGATAGTTGTCACTAGCAGAGGCTCTCATATTACCTAGAGAAGACTATGACTTAATACAAGGAAGTGGAATGGGAGAGAGACTACGCCTGTCTAGAAGTGACTTGACCTGGAAATAAATGCAGATTTATTAGGGAGAAAAGTAAAGAATGTGCTAAGAAGATAACAAAAGTTGTCTGATCTATGACAGTGTGAACATAAAATGTTGGAAGTAGGAGGAAAGTTGGTAAGATAACTTCAAGGACACATTTTGGTGAAAAAGAAACAACAAAAATCCTCTAAACCCACAGCTGATAATAGTGAAACATTATGTAAAAACCCTTGAAAAAAGGACTGGTTAAAAAACATGCAGTGTGGTAGACTGTTACATTATAAGGTGAGAATATCCATGTCCAGAATCTGATTATTTTTTTTTTCTAAAATATATAATCTTCTACCAGTCCCTAACTATCCGTTTTCTGTGACCACTTTTCAGGATTCACACAAAATTCATTTTGCCTCTTACTTCTGTTCTTTCAGCCAATACAATTGCTATTGAAGGCTCAGTTCTAGTGGTCCTCATGGTTATGCCGGGTGCTCACTTCATGCAGTTATGGTTCTGATATGAATAGAAGCTAGTGAAAATGTAGATGGTAAAAATAAAATCTGAATATTTACAAGTAGAAGAAGAGAGGCCTTAGATAATAAAGTGTAAATGCTGCTTGTGTAAGACAGGCATCTCAAGAAATGTGATTTGGGTGCTTTAACACAGGCACCTAGTTTCATTTTAGTGATATCCTTTGACATATCTTCCAGTTCACTATGGATGCCTCAGGTGTCTTAGGTGTCTTTGATGGATGCACTCGACCCCTTAACCAAACTAACACTAGTTTGGTACAGGCTCCAAAGGAGTTAAAGGCCTAAGCCGTAGCTGGGACAAGAACTGTTCTAGTTCCAATCTGTTTCTTTGAAAACCCAAAAAGGAGCAGAGTGACACAGTGAGCATCAATGCATATGAACTTGGATCACTTATCATGTGATTAACACATGAATAGCGGGTTGCTTTTCCAAGAGTCATTTTTCAAGGAACAACGAAAGTTATGGGTACAAGGAGTCTGATACATACCTTTCCCATAGTATGTAATTTGACTACAAGCTGACAACTTTAGCTCATAAATATGACAGTCTAAGTGAGCCTTCTTTGAGCTTTCCCTGCTAGGCAGTATGGCTGCATGGTGGTGATGTCTCCTTGAGCTGGGACACCTCTCAGGGTTGCTCCTTGAGGTAGAGAGACCTTTTACCAATGACAGATCTTTAGTAAGTGACCAATATCGTGCATAATCTTGTAGTATGGTATGACAGTATCTTGAATGACCACCTGGAAGCTAGGTTAGAATGTATTAAGATGCTTAAAAGACAGTAGTATGTTTAGGCAATGAAAGCTGACCAACTTGTCAAAAAAACTGTTGATATATCTTTCAGTCAGCTGAATCGTGTATAACATCTGATGCAGCTGTCTACACACGCATCAGCAAAATGCCATTTGCAGTGCTCTCAGTAAAAGGAAAAAAAGGAAACTGCACCCATATTTAAAAAGGGTATAAAGGAGGAGCCTGGAAAATACTGACTTGTCAGCCTCACCTCTGTGCCTGGGAAGCTCAAGGAAAATATCCTCCTAGAAGCTGTGCTAAGGCACATGGAAGACAGGGAGGTGATTCAGGACAGCCAGCATGGTTGCACCAAGGGCAAGTCCTGCCTGATCAACCTAGTGGCCTTCTATGATGGAGTGACTACATCAGTGGACAAGGGAAGAACTATGGATGTCATCTATCTGGATTCTGTAAGGCCTTTGACACAATCCCCCATAACATCCTTCTCTCTAAATTGGAGAGATATGGATTTGATGGATGCATTGTTTGGTGGATGAGGAATTGGCTGGATGGTCACATCCAGAGGGTAGTGGTCAATGGCTCAATGTCCAGCTAGAGACAGGAGACAAGTGGTGTCCCTCAGGGATCCATATTGGGACCAGTACTGTTCAATATAGAATCACAGAATCATAGAATGGTTTAGGTTGGAAGGGACCTTAAAGATCATCTAGTTCTAACCCCATATCTTGTCATTGATATCTTCATCAATGACATAGACAGTGGGATCGACTGCACCCTCAGCAAGTTTGCAGACAATACCAAGCTGAGTGGTGTGGTTGACACACCTGAGGGATGGGATGTCATCCAGAAGAACCTCAACAAGCTCAAGAAGTGGGCCTGTGTGAACATCATGAGGTTCAACAAGGTCAAGTGCAAGGTCCTGCACCCTGGTTGGGGCAACCCCCGGTATCAATACAGACTGGGGGATGAAGGAATTGAGAACAGCCCTGCCAAGAAGGACTTGGGGATACTGGTGGATGAAAAGCTGGACATGAGCTGACAATGTGCTCTCAGAGCCCAGAAGACCAAACATATCCTGGGCTGCATCAAAAGAAACATGACCAGCAGGTCAAGGGAGGTGATTCTGCCCCTCTACTCCAGTCTCGTGAGACCCCACCTGGAGTATGACATCCAGCTCTGGAGCCCTCAGCACAGGAAAGACATAGACCTGCTGGAGCGGGTCCAGGGGAGGGCCACAAAAATCATCAGAGCATTAGAGCACCTCTGCGATGAGGACAGGCTGAGAGAGTTGGGGTTGTTCAGCCTGGAGAAGAGAAGGCTCCAGGGAGACCTTATTGCCCCCTTCCAGTACCTGAAGGGGGCTTATAAGAAAGATGGGACAGACTTCTTAACAGAGTCTGTTGCAATAAGACAAAGGGTATTGGTTTTAAACTAAAAGAGGCAAGATTTAGACTAGATATAAGGAAGAAATTTTTTATAATGAGGGTGGTGAAACACTGGAACAGGTTTCCCAGAGAGGTGGTAGATGCGCCATCCTTGGAAACATTCAAGGTCAGGTTGGACGGGGCCCTGAGCAACCTGATCTAGTTGAAGATGTCCCTGCTCATTGCAGGGTGGTTGGACTAGGTGACCTTTAAAGGTCCCTTCCTACCCAAATTATTATATGATTCTATGACTCTAAGGTCATCCATCACATTTCACCTGCAGAATAGCTGCACCAGAAAGGCATGGGTCTCCTGTAGGATTTATTATACATCTACCTCTAGGAATTTGAATTAAGATCTCCGTAACAATTAAGATACAAATTTATGAAAGTCCCTTTCTTAAATATGATGTCATTGAAACTATTTTCAGGTGGAGCATACATTAAGTAGCATGCTCCGTCAGAACCGTAGAGGCTCCATCTACAAAGTCAGCTTAATCCGCTCTTGTTCTCAAAAAACTGCATTAATATGCCTTCAACAACACATAAAATCCTCCAGTTCAATTTATATTTGAGTTCCAAAACTTTATATTTTACTTTTGGAAAACACCTAGACAGCATTTATTATCATCTCTTGTGCCTACCAGAGACTGTCATGAACATGTGAAAAACAACCAGGACTCAGAGTCTCATCAGAAACTCCTTATACCATGTTCATATGAAAGTCCTAGTAGACCAATGTGTGTAAAGATTATATTCTCCTAGCTTCTCCTTAGCTTTACAAACCTGGTAAATAGCACAAATGCTTAACATTGTTTCCAGACTTTTTCCTGACTTACGCTGCTAGGTAGACAGAAATAGATAGAGATTATTTACATCTGCTCAAAATTAATTGATAATTTTTTTTCTAGTTAGTTAAAACAAATCTTAAAAGTAAAAATATTATAAGCAAAACACTGTCTCTATGCTTCCTTAAACTCCATGCAGATCCATAACAAAAAACAGCTAATCATTCTTTTCATCCCATAACGGCAAGTAAATTTCCTCATCAGGAAACAGGAATCAAGCTGCTATAATGAACTGCCCAAAATGATTCCTGAAAGCAGTATGTGCTTTCAGTTATATGTTCATCGAGGTGATTTCCGAGAAAGTGCAATAATGTCTGAAAACAATATATAATATAATGTATGTAAAAATTATGAAGAAATTTTTTTAAAACAAGAAATTAAGTCCAAAAGTTTCCAGGTTTTTAAAGTATTTTAGAACAGCAGTAGGATTTTATAGAATAAAAGGCTCTCTTCTCGTATTTCTCTAGAGGGATCATCATCACTGTATAAATTTATTACTGATTTGCATACATCAGTATCTTCAAAATCTTGCTACATTTCAGCTTGTTATAAAAACAGACCTAATTTGATAAACTGAACAATTTGATACAAAAGCCTAAATGCAGAAAACTGCATTAAACCATGTTCATGTAACACCAGTTGAGAGCCCATGTGGTCTCTGAGATCCCCAAGGCAGTGTGAGATCACACAGGACCTACAGAGAATCTGCACTGGTTGCTGGCAGGCAGAATATTCTGCAGCATCTCAAACAGTATTAGACGCCTGTGTATAGGCAGCAGAATCAAATCCCTGGTATCTAACTCCGGGTGAGCTGAATTGTTCTCTAGGCAACACTGACTATGCTGATGAGATTTCCATTGACTATAGTCTAAACTCAGACACCTAGCTGACATAAAGACACCCAGGTATAGACAGATAAATATAGTTACTTCTGAGCTGAATCCCACCCCTTAGGCTTATTTCTTTTGTTTATGTTCAGGCAATTGAAAAAATCCCTGTTTCTTTGGCTATCCTTTTCATAAATAATCTTATACTGTGTTTAGAAATACTTTAGAGAATTTCATCTCTGAAATACCTGGCATGGAAAAACATGAAACTTTTGGAGCCATGAACACTCACTTTATTATCTAAATAAATCTCTGAGAAAGAGTTTTTTAAAGATACAAATGAAGAGTAGATGGATTTAAATCATCAGTTTTAATCATGATTTAAACAATGAGTTGAAATCTTGGTTTTTCCTACACAAAAATGCATTTCATTAATTAGTAATCATTAAGGCATTCAACTAAATAAAGCTTTTACAGTAAATTTGCTGTTTCTTTTTGCCAGATTTGTAGGTACTCCTTGCACCTGTTAAGAACTAGGGAATTTAATAAAAATATGATCATTATATTTGCCCTTTCTAAAACTTTTCATTAAAAAACAGGAGTAACTATTACTTAATAGACTGTTTATTTACTTGTGCAAGGCTTGCATGGAGTGTAAATTGGAATTAAAAAAGAAATGTAGAAAAAGAGCTTTTGAAATGGTTAATTAAATGCTTTATTTTTTAAATTCAAATCTTAAAATCCATATTGCATGCACATTCTATTTTTATACTATTTTATTTAAAGATAATAATTTACAAAGCATGCCCAATGTCATATATTTTAATACATAAAACTATTTTTGTTTTTTATGCAGTGTGAACTTGTACCACTTTGTGGCCTATTTCCCATTAACATTTACTAGAACGAAGACAGTTGCAATTGCTGTCTTTGAAGATCATTCCTCAAGCCTTTTCTGCAGGGAGAGAAATTGCAGTTAGCTTGGTTACTAATAAAATCTGACAATTAAAACAGATTTTTTTCTTTTTCATGAAAGCTAAGTTTATAAACATTGTGCAGCCCAAATCCAGGGCATATCGTAATTTGAAAATGGTGTACAATTTCATTCTCATTAACTATTATAGTATTAAGGAGAAAAAACTGTGGATTTTGGTAGGTGGTAAATAAACTGTCATAAACATCTCAGAAGATTACATCTCCTATCTGTGTGATCTGACAACTAAAAACAATCAGTTCAAATCAAGACAAGCCACATGTTCACATGATACTAAGAAAAACTTACAAGCATCAAACACATACACCCCCAGATGTTTCAGAGATGTAAATGGTTCAAGTGGCCTAATTTTAATAGCTGAACTCTACAGGGATGTGTCTTCCAAAGCATATGTTTTAGGCAATATACTTTCATTTTTCAGTAGCTTGTCATATGAATCGGAATAAGAATCTTTGACATAACAACAACAAACCAAAACAAAGCAAAACAGCAACAAAAATATATTAAAATAGGCCAAAATTAGTACTGAGGTGCAAGTTTTAAAGATGTATAATACAGCAGGATCTAACACCAGAACTATTCAGGGAACACCTGGATAATTTTAGGTCATCTGGACATCCTGTCATAAGGAGATGTTACAGGTATACAAATGGTTCACAGAATCACAGACTCATGCAGTCTTGAAGTGACCTGCAGAGGTCATGTAGTTCCATCTCCTATGCAGAACAGGTCTAGTTAAAGCACATTGCTCAGGGCAATGTGCAGTCAGCTTTTGAGTATTTCCACAGATGAACATCCCACAACTTCTCTGGACAACCTGTTCCAGAGTTTGACCACCATCACATTAAGTACTGTTCACTTTTTTCCAAGAAAATTTCACAGTGTGTTCATTTTTCAGGCCCAGTATGGAAATTACTCCTTTTTCAATAGATGAGATGTATCCAAGCACTGAAAAATAAGTTCACTGAATGTTACTGATTTACTTGGCTCTCCATAACTATTCACTCTCTTCATTCCATGCTACTAAAATCAGTATTACCTCAGGTGTATTGGGTACAATTCATTTATGGAACAAAGGGGATTATTTGCATTGCAAACTCCATGAGCAGTCTTCTCGTAGAAATTAAGCTGATCCCCTAGACCCTGAATTTGTTAAACTTTTATATATGGTTGCCATTTTCCCCTCTCTTCTGGTGAAATGTTTTGGGTTCACGTCTGGATGAATGGGAGACCTGTTGCCACAGAAATAAAAAACCCAAATGTGTGAAGGTGGTCAGCAGGTGTGTTCATATGCCTTATACCTCCTAATGGCTCACTGCTTCATTATACAAAAGAATAAGTAAAAGAAAGAGTAAGAAAAGAGAGTAGAAAGGAACAAAGGATTAAGCTCTGAGCCTACCTTTTTCTATGTTTACAATCAACTTTGTTTCTTTTGCTTCTTTCCATTTTCATTTCTGTTCTGATTTTAAAAATATATTTATTTATTTATTGTATATTCATATATATTTATTTGTATATACCAAACCAAAGTAAAACTAAACCAACCTTCTATTATAAATCTGCAATGCTCTTTTTTCCATGTTTTAATCAAGCTCGAGAGTAGATGGGGCAAATGCGAGGCATAGCTTAATATCTCTGGTGTAATATAGTTATACTCACTTGAGACAAAGAAAGTGTAACTTTTAACACTCTTCATTCTTCTCTTTTTCAGCTTACTATGGTCTTTTTATTTGGCTTTTAACAATAAGCATGTTCATACTCTGTAGGTTCTCTGGAAATTTCTAAACATAATGTATACTCCAAATACCAATAGATACACATAGCTTAAACTGTGTCAGCTATAGTTGTGAGGTAAATTTTTTGTTCTAATCTTGCAAATCATGTTTGAGTTAACAGATCTTCAGTCATTTCCTATTATTTTTCACAGTCTGAAGGTACTTCTATGGTGTGTTTAAATATCATCTCAGAACAGACAAAGAAAAACAACACTGATCCTAGTGATCTAGGTGCCAGAGAAACCTGTAATAAGTCATTCTCACTTTCTGAAAATGTGAAGGTATTCCTGGTAGATAAATACATACCTGATCTGCAAACCTTCTATTGTCAAAATCTGTTTTAAAAAGTCCAGGAATGTTTCTCAGCCCTGAAAATCATCACATACAAATAGATGGCTGTGGACAGGGGAAAAAAAGACATAGGCAAATGAAACTGTATACCTGTTAAAGACTGCAAAACAGGTTTCAAACACAGTTTGTCAGTGAGTTTGACTAGTAAAATAATGTCTTATCAATTTCTTTCTTTAGTCTTTCTTATTACTACTTTTGTAGAATAGCACTGTCATGAACATACAAACTTGATCAAACAAATCATCGAATCATAGAATGGTTAGAGTTGGAAGGGACCTTTAAGGATCATCTTAGTCCAACCCTCCCTGCCATGAGCAGGGACATGTTTCAATAGATCAGGTTGCTCACAGCTCCATCCAACCTGATCTTGAACAATTCCTATGATGGGG
>VFFE01007188.1:566462-578524 GCA_008921705.1 Burhinus oedicnemus
GTATCATCTCCTTACTCAATAATTACATATTACTGAGGACATGGAAAAGGCTGAGGTACTGAAGGCCTTCTTTGCCTCAGTCTTAGTGAAGTACATCTTAGTAAGCAAGACTCGCCCTCAGGAATCCCAGGCCCCTGGAGACCGGGGTAAAAGTCTGGAGCAAGGAAGACTTATCCTTGGTGGCAGAGGATCAGGTCAGGGAACAACTTAGAATCACAGAACAGCTTGGGTTGGAAGGGACCTTTAAAGACCATCTAGTCCAGCCCCCCTGCCATGGGCAGGGACACCTGCTGCTAGATCACGTTGCTCAAAACCCCATCCAACCTGACCTTGAACAACCCTTTGCAAGGATGGGGCCTCCACAACTTCTCCAGGCAACCTGTTCCAGTGTTTCACCACCCTCATTGTAAAGAATTTCTTCCTTCTATCCAGTCTAAATCTAACCTCTTTCAGTTTAACACCCTTGCCCCTTGTTCTGTCGCTACAGGCCCTATTACAAAGTCTTTCTCCATCTTTCTTGTAAGCCCCCTTTAAGTATTGAAAGGCTACAATCAGGTCTCCCTGGAGCCTTCTCTTCTTCGGACTCAACAACCCCATCTCTCCCAGCCTTTCTTCACAGGAGAGGTGCTCCAGCCCTCTGATCATTTCCATGGCCCTCCTCTGGATCCCTTCTAACAGATCCATGTCTTTCTTCTATTGGGAACCCCAGAATTGGACGCAGTACTCCAGGTCGGGTCTCACAAGACTGGAACAGAGGGGCAGAATTACTTCCCTCAACCTTCTGGCCACACTTCTTTTGATGCAGCCCAGGATACGACTGGCTTTCTGAGCTGCAAGAACATTTTGCCAGCTGAAGTCCAATTTTTCAGCCACCAGTATCCCCAAGTCCTTCTCCTCAGGGTTGCTCTCAACCCATTCATCCCCCAGTCTGTATTGATACCGGGGATTGCCCCGACCCAGGTGCAGGACCTTGCACTTGGCTTTGTTGAACTTCATGAGGTTTGCATGGGCCCATTACTCAAGCCTGTCAAGGTCCCTCTGGATGGCAACCCTTCCATCTAGTAAATCAACTGCACTACTCTCAACTTGGTGTTCTTTTGATCATATAAACAGCTCAAAATTCCCATAACATAGCTATTTGATTTTCACGTATAAAGTAGCTTTTCATTCACATTCAATGAAAGAAGTTCCTCATAATTCAGGAAACAGTTACATTAGTATTTTGCTACATTTAACCTTCTTACTGTTTTTTCTCATCCCCTGTATTGATTTAATTATAGAGCATACACTATGAAGTAGCTAGATACTGCGAAGGAATAGCAACTTCTTTTATCTCTTTCTTCCACCAAACTCCTGGTTAGAGTCACAGTGAGAAACTTCAACTCAGCAGGAAAATGTAATTCCTGCCCTTTGATGTATTTAGGTTACAAGTCCCATAAAGTTAGCAAGTATCTGGTTGTGTTACGAAAAAAGAAAATAATTATAAATATATTGTCAGGGATGCTCTCATCCAGGGACTAAAGCCACCACTGAGATTGAGGCAGGACTCTCTTTTTTTGTGTCTTCTTACTCCTTTAACAGTTGAAGTCCATTCTATCCCTAAGTATTATATGACTGCAGCATACCCCTTCACAGTAACAATGAGACTGGCAAAGGCACAAATGGATGTTGTTAGATACCTAAAATCTTCTTTTTGATAATGCTCCATAAAAAACGAGTTGTTTTGTTTCAGCTACTTGTAGAATTTATCCAAGCAACAAAAGACGGGATCCTTCTTTCTTTAAGCATCAAAGTCAGACATTTAAGCCTGAACAAGTCAATACTTTTGCAGTCAGAGAAGTGAAATTGGTACTTCCATTGCAGAGTCTTTGATGGCAATCTAAGATTGGCAGATAAGAGAGGTCAGATATATTATCATTTATACATGCTTATTTCTCAATTCCCATCCAGAGAATGAAAGTCATATAGTGTAGACCTCTGGAGCATATGCAGAATAAGTGAAGAATGCTTTCTTGAAGGTGATGTGTTGTCTTGCTCTTTGAGTAACCTGTTATATTGCCAGAAAATCCCCTATCAGTCTATCTTTTGATGAATTAAGACTGTTCAGATAACATGTGTGTGTAGATGTGTGTTCTTTGTGAAACTTTTTGAAAGCTGTTCTTTTTCGTATCAGAATGCCAATGAGACATTTTGAATTTCTGTAAAAATTCTGAAAGAAAAGCATAAGTGGTCCTTAGTGAGGCATTCAAATGAGATCTCCCCACTCTGCTTTATCACTGTATTGGGTGTACGGGATAGTGTTCTGGTAGCAGGGGTGCTGTAGAGGTGGCCTTTGCGAGAAAAGGTTGGAGCTACCCTGTGCCAGGGACAGACAGTTCCAGATGGCTCTACAATGGACTGCAGTCTGTGGAAGGACCCATGCTGGAACAGGAGAAAAGTGTGAGTAGGAAGGAGAGGCAGAGAGCAGGTGATATGGACCTGTAACACTGAATCACCCATCACATCTTCACCGCTCTGGGGAGTTGTGTAGAGCCGTCAGGAGAGGAGGAGTGAAGTTGAGTCTGGGGAAGCAGGGTTGGAGGAGAAGTGTTGTTTTAACTTTTTGTCTTGGTTTCTCATTACCTGAATCTATTTTACTTGGCAATAAATTAAATTAATTTTCCCCAAGTTGAGTTTGTTTTGTCCATGATGGTAAATAGTAAGCAGTATCCCTATCTTTATCTTGACCCTTGAGCCTTTTCTTCCTATTTTCTCCCCCTGTCCTGTTGAGGAGGGCAAGTGAGAAAAAGCTGGGTGGGCATCTGGCTGCAGATGTTGTTAAACAACCATAATCACAAACAAGCTTTTTTTTTTCCTTTCCAACAAGTATTTGAATCTGATTGATATTACAAGTATGAAATTTTTATATTCAAATTATGTTCAGATTCACACTACAGAGATTTGAAATACTTTTTTCCAAAACCAAGATAATTGATTTAATGATCAGATCTTAAAATAATTTTAACATGTTTTGGTCTCTCACAAAGATTTCTTAGTAATGTCAACAGAGTTAACTTCACAATTAAATGCAGCGTATCTATATGAATGTAACATTGTATGTGAAGTTATTAGTTAGGGAAAAGCATAATGAGTCTCACCCCAGTGCCACGCTCTCAAGACTACCTGTGTTTTGAATCCTAGTCAGCACCACTACAGCATGATGCATCATGCTTCACTGACACACTAAGTTGCTCACAGATTTCAGATATGAAACTACATTGCACTTTTCAGACATGTCCATTGCGTCTCTTACCGTGTCTGTTCTGGTCTGTTTATGAGTCCCTTGTGCCAGACAGAAAGCAGGGCTTTGTATGCCATTGATTCAGACAATTCTCTGGGCACACAAAAATGAGGTACATCTCCTAAATCATGATAATAGACATGATTATGTCTAAAATATAATTGCATTTAGACAACTCCATAGTGTTTGGTGAAATTCAAAATAGAAGACAACCTACTTAAAAAAAAAATCAACAGTCTCTATACTACAAATTTCTATAAGATCTCAAGAAGAGCTGCTTTGTGTGGTAATTTTTGGAAGTCTGACCTTTTCCTTTCAGTATCTGCATGGAAGCTTCTGGTTGATGAACAGTATAAAGACATGGTTCTTCATATCTGATGTCTAAATATGAATTTATAAGCACTTAGACTTGACAGTTTTAGCTTCAACTGCAGTTCTTTATTATCCTCAGATGCCTTTTTCTCATTACTCCTCTCACAGAGTTGTTCTTGAATATAGCTGTCTGTATTTAAGCTTCAAAAGAGGTTATTTTATCACTTTTAAAACATTGTGACAGATGTGTAAATGCTTTAACATTTTCAGGTAAATATTTATTTCTAAAGTATTTCCTATCAGTTGCCTGTTATTCAACTATTTATCTGTGTTTTTTCCAGTGATGTTTAACTTTTTAAAAAATTCTTCTACATAAAAAAGCTAGTGTGAGCTACCAGCATTGGAAACAGTACACCTGGATATGTGAATAACTGTGAACCCATCAGTAGGACTTAATGAGTAGCAATGTTCACCACCTCTGTAGCTTGTTCAAATTATTCATGCTAATATGCCAGAAACTTTTGAATTTAATCACAAGTGAGGGTTTATTCATGAGCAGTTCAGTGTATAATTTGCCTTTTGGACCAGTCTTTTTATTCAAGAAAGAGCTAACATGGAATTTAATGAAGTTAATCTAGTTTGATGCTATAGAAATGGAGAATTGGTATGTATAAAATGTTTCTGAATTACAATTGCTTTCATATTAATTGAAGTCATTAATATAATGGTAGTAAAAGTCAATATTTACCCACTGACAAATCAAACTGTTCCCTTTGGTGCATGTATAGTGTGAACTAAAGTCATTCTTACAGTCCTAAAGGTTGAAATGCTGCAGCTTTTCCTCTTTCTTTTGTGAAAGAACATTGAAGTGTGAATTCATAGCAAAGCACTGCTCCTGATACACCCTATAGGGGAGTGAAACCTACAGATTTAGCAGAGTATTGGAATAAAAGGTCTTGAACATCAAACACAGAGGGGGAGTTGGTTTCTAATGGTACTCCTCAGGTCCAGATACAGAGATTTAAAAGATTTAACATCCTAAGAATTCCTCACTCTCTCCTGGCTTTCTCTTGCATGTCTCTCTTTTTGGAGTTCTATTGGAAATACGAGGACAGCTTGATGTGAGGTGGAGACACAGGTGTTTAGCACAGTTTTTTGTGATTCACCAAAATGACAACATTAACTTTTCTTTCTTCCATTTAGAGAGTGGAGGAAGGGGGGGAAAATAAAAAACTCTCTTACTGGTAAAGTTTAATCTTACTGGAAACACAGTAGTACAAAACAAGGAAGTTACACTTACTTTCTCCGAACTAGAAGAAATACCATTGATAAATTCAACTGCCTATGCAAAGACTATGATTTTCATTCCAGACTCTTTGAGGTATCTAGAACTGGGTGATACAGAACCCTAAATTCTTTATCATATTTTTAACCCCTGTGCAGAAATCTTCGATGTCACTGGACATTTTAAATGGGACTTGCCACCTATGCTTAAGTGAATCCTTCCCCAAGTGTCAGTACATAGAGCTTTTGTCCTGTTTTCACATATATTCGCCATAAGAACTTCCAAGTTTTCCTTGTTTGTACGTGGGTGGAAAGTTTATATATCATTACATTGTCTTGAAATGAATTAATTTCTCTGTCATTAGAACAGATCTTCTGTAGGCAAATGCATCATAATGCTATTCTGATTAATATTTAAATTGCAGATGAGAATGCCATCAATATATTCATATATTACACAAAAAATAAACTATATGGTTATCAACAACAGAAAGAGGCTACAATAACATATGTGTTTGTGAGTTTGTTTGTATCTATATGAAGGAGGCAGCAACGACCAACTTCAACTGCAAATGCAAAAATTAATGATAGGTAGTTGTAATATGTAGTGAAAGGCATTGGTAAATCACTTGAGCAGTAATGCATTCTTTGGAAATAAGCCAGTCATTGATGATAATTCATTGCAGATATTTTGGATTCAGCTGTTTCCAGAACTGGGAATATGTATCAAAACCAGAATTATTACAAGTGAAAAAGTAAAACATTGTATTATTCTTAGGAATTTTGAGTCAAATACTTCCACCTTTTTGTTAAACAGTGCTTATTTCAGTGGTATCTGATTCTGCAGAAGTTTAAGCCTGTCTAGTAACATTATTTCAGTAGAATATTTTTATTGTTTTGGTGGGTTAGATTTGGCTAACAGCCAAACACCAACCCAGGACTCACCCACTCCCCTCCCTTAGCAAGGCAGGGGCAGAAAATAGGATGAAAAAGCTTGTGGGCTGAGATAAAGGCAGGGAGATTGTTTGCCAAGTACTGAAGAACATTAATTTAATTTGTTGTCATTTAAAATAGATTTGGGTAGACAGAAAGAAAGACAAACATTAAAACAACACATTTCTTCCCCCATCTCCCAAGCTTAATTTCACACCTTCACTCCAGACTCTTCTACTCCTCCTCTGAGGAGCAGGGTAGAGTAAGAGGGAAACAGGTATGGGTGGCTCCTCTCTGCCACCCCTTTCTTCTCATACTTTTACCTTGCCCTGGTGTGTGCTCTCCCATGGGCTGTACTCAGTCCTTCTGGAAAAAAATTGTGCTCTGGAGCGTGTTCTCCCGTAGGCTGTCGTTTCTTCAGGAAATATCCATCTGCTCCAGCCTGAGTCCTCTCCTCCTCCTCCCCTTCCTCCTCCCTCTCCTCCTTCTCCTCCTCTTCCTCCTCTTCCTCCTCCTCCTCCTCCTCCTCCTCCTCTTACACTTCTGACCTTGGTGTTCCCTCCATTGTTTCTCACTGTTTTCCTTTCTTTTCTGCCTGTCCAGCATTTTCTGGCCTTTCTTAAACATGTTTTCACAGAGGCACCACCAGCCTCACTTGTGGGGCTCATCTGTGTCCTGCAGCGGGTCCATTGTGGAGCCAGCTGGAACCCACTGTCCCTCCACAGGGAAGCCCCAATGTCTTCCCACATAGGCTACCTTTGCAGCCCCCTGCTCCTAAAACCTTGCTGCATATACCCAATGAATTTGTAGAGCAGAAAAATTCACTTTATAACTTCTTACTTTTCCAACATAAGATCCTACTTCAACAGGCTCTAACACTTTTCCCAGACCTGTCAAACCATTTGTCAAAAGTAATGGTTGAGGAGCAGTGATTTGTCTAGGGACCGTGCTACTCCAAATATGCGCCATGCTGTTAATTCAAATAGTGCTTCTTCATTTTGTATTATATTTTTCCTAGAAAATCTTTAGAAGGTCTTACTTTCTATTTTATGATATTTTTTTCTTCTTTTGAAACCCTCATCTTTATTTTATGAAGCAGAAATACTGATTTCTGGCTGGGCTTTTTGTTTTTTCTTTTTTAGATGAACCATAAAGCTGCGATCTTTTTACATACATGGATATTCATTAATAATTACTATCTTTAGTTTCATAGAATATGATGTACATTGGATTAGATTTCAGCTACTTTATGTTAGTCAACTCAATGTTGAATTTCTAGACCACTTGTGGAATTAATTTAGGTAACATTTCATTTCTTATATCATATTTCTCTGAATATAAAACTAATACTAACAAAATTCTGGTTAACTGTTGATAGCACACACATAATTTACCTATATACAATTTAATCTTTTAAAGTCATTTGCTTGTCAGCATATTGCACTGTTGAAGTACTTGGCAGCAGGGGGAGAGGAAAGATACTCTGCTCTGGTTTTTGTTTGTTTCATTTTTATCTTTTTTATTTTTCTAACAAAAAGACAATTTTGTTGCTAAAATTCCTTGAAACATCAACATTAGTTACTCACTGTCAACAACTGGTGGGAGCTTTCTGGGTTTTAACTTGGTCAATGTTTGCATAGCTGTTCCAGTGGTAAGTGAACTGTCAATCTACTAGTTTAAAAAATTGTTTATCTGAAAATTCTGTTCTCTGTTTCACTGAGATATTCTGTGTCAGTATGGAGACAGCAGGACACTAGCTTTCACAGCTTTTAAGTATTGGGAGGATTCTGGAGCTCGACACATCCACTTGTGCATCACGTGTGAGGGACCACTGTGGACTATACTTATGAGATCTATGTAGGCAATAGGTTCACTATGCTATAATAAGCAAAAAAACCTGTTTTCAGATTACAGTATCACAATGTTCAGATTATTAATGTATTTTAAATCAAGCAATAACTAGATTAAAAATAAAAATTAAAGAGAGAAAAAAAAATAATCCTAGGAAATCTGGTGGAGAAGTCAAGGTCTTCCCTCTCCCATTGCAGTGGAGTACCATAACCACTATATTATTCATTCCTTATGAATCTCTGGATTTTGTTGTATAGTAATTCAGTTTCAGTAGAAACCATGTAGGACTTCCAGTGAGGTCCCTTTTCCCCAAAAACTAACTATAGTGTGGCTATTTTTGAGACTCTCTTGTAAGATGAGGAACAAACTGAACCACAGTATTCTATTTTTAGTTCAATATATTTCTTTAGATTGTTATTAGCACAATTTCAGTAAAGCTCTGCCCTGATTACCTTTTTCTGCAGTTGTGTTTTAAGGAGGGTGTACTCCAAATATCACTAAGCATCTACAAAGCTTGCCTAAACACAAAGTTTTCAGGTTCTGGATGCCAGCTATGGGGGTCTGCCACTTAGTCTACTATTTTCCTTGAGTAAAAGTGTTCAAAAATATCCTTAGAAATGAAAAATATTCAAATAATCAAAAACGTTTTGATTACCTTTTACTTATCTTAAAACATTTTAGTCTTTAACTTTGATAGAGCGTACAAGTATAAAAATTTGTATGCTGAAATGGTCTATAACTTTCAAGAACTCTACCATAGAATAAGTCCATTTTTAAATATTTCTTTTTCCATAAAAAGAAAATATAATGAAACAAAAATAAAAGGCAAATAAGCAAGTACACTGAATAGTTTAATATCCACAAACAAACCATATATGAAACATTGGACCAAAGTTTCTTTCCTCTCAAAAATTTAGTAGCACTTTTGAATATTTAATGTTCTGTTGGTGGCTTTCTACCTGCACTAGAGCTATTAGCATTAATGCAAATTGCAGCTCTGTAGCCTCAGATGTTACATTCAAAGCTCATTTTCTGATGTCATTATAAGATGGCTTTTTGGAAAAGTGATTTACTTTATTTTCTAAAATACTGTTCACAAGGATGTTCTGACATAATTAAGTCAACAACATTACTTATAATCCCCACATAAAAGTAATTATTTCATTGTCAAATATTATGCTGATGAATGTAGATTAATGGTGTAATTTGCTACAATTATTGTTGTTTTCTGAAAATTCTGTTTCACCATGTAACCCTATAGGCCTCTGATTTCTTAAAGGAAGAACTAATGGAAAGTAACTTCACTGTTTACCAACCATATCCTGGGCTGCATCAAAAGAAGCGTGACCAGCAGGTCAAGGGAGGTGATTCTGGATCTCTACCCTGCTCTGGTGAGACCCACCCATGGAGTACTGCATCCAGCTCTGGAGCCCTCTGCACAGGAAAGACATAAACCTGCTGGAGGGGCTCCAGAGGAGGGCTACAAAAATCATCAGAGGGATGGAACATTTCTCCTATGAGGACAGGCTGAGAGAACTGGGGTTGTTCTGCCTGGAGAAGTCACTGAGGAGACCTTATTGTGGTCTTTCAATACTTAAAGGGGGCTTATAAGAAAGATGAGGACAGATTTTTTAGTAGGGCCTGTTGCGATAACACAAGGGGTAATGGCTTTAAACTAGAAGAGGGAAGATTTAGACTAGATATAAGGAAGAAATTTTTTGCAATGAGGGTGGTGAAACACTGGAACAGGTTTCCCAGAGAGGTGATAGATGTCCCATCCCTGGAAGCATTCAAGGTCAGGTTGGACGGGGCTCTGAGCAACCTGATCTAGTTGAAGATGTCCCTGCTCATTGCAGGGTTGTTGGACTAGGTGACCTTTAAAGGTCCCTTCCAACCCAAACTATTCAGCCAGCTGAATATGAGCCAGTAGCGTGCCCAGGTGGCCAAGAAGCATCCTGGTCAGTATCAGGAATAGTGTGGCCAGCAGGAATGGGAATGCGATTGTCTTCCTGTACTCAGCACTGGTGAAGCTGTACCTTGAATACTGTGTTCAGTTTTGGGCCCCCCACTACAACAAAGATTGAGATTCTGGAGCGTGTCCAGAGAAAGGCAGCAAAACTAGTGAGGGGTCTGGAGAACATGTCTTATGAGGAGCGGCTGAAGGAATTAGGATTGTTTAGTCTGGAGAAGAGAAGGCTGAGGGGAGACCTTATTGCTCTCTACAACTACCTGAAAGGAGGTTGTAGTGAGGTGGGGGTTGGTCTCTTCTCCCAAGTAACAGGCAATAGGATGAGAGGAAATGGCCTCAAGTTGCACCAGGGGAAGTTTAGGATGGATATTAGGAAAAATTTCTTCACTGAACAGGTTATCAAACATTGGAAGAGGCTGCCCAGGGAATTGGTTGAATCACCATCCCTGGAGGTATTTAAAAGGCAGGTAGACATGGTGCTGAGGGACATGATTTAGTAGTGGTTTTGGCAGTGTTAGGTTAATGGTTGAACTCGATGATCTTTCAGGTTTTTCACAACCTAGATGATTCTATGATTCTCTGATTTTATGATTCTATTCTATGATTCTGTGATTCTATGATTTGGTCAGAAACTGATAAACTATGCACTCCTCCCATCTTGAGAAACCCAGGATAAGTATTTCAAAAGTTAAAACGCTATCTTCTTTGTGACTTCAAATGCTTTCCCTCTCTGTGCTCTGGAAAATTAAGCAGAAAGCAAGACACAAGGCTTTGCACTGTTCTGAATGCTGAAATAAATGGTACACTTGAACTATAGGGATATAACCTACTGTGGTGGCCTCAATACCGTGCCTAGACACTGTACACGAGGAAGATGTTGTACCTGAAATTTATTAATAAAGTGACGAGCTTCTGGCAGGTCTAAAGTGGGATTACAATGCACCGTATATAATGCTCTCCAAAATAACAGTATTACTGTCTTTCTGCTAGAGGTGTTTAAAAATCTTAAACTGACAAGTCCTAATGCTGATCCCAACCTCAGTTGTTCACTCTTTGTGTAGCTCCTAATTAAGTCCCTATGGCATTAAATTGGCCTATATTCTTTCTTCTTCAGCCTTGAAACTTACTGCATGAGTATGCATATACATGTACTTATTTTATACTGACCCCTGCCCCCAGTGGTTCCTGGCACCAGAACAGCCCCAGCAGGGGCAGGGCAGGTCCCTGTAAGGGGTTGGGGTGGCCTTGGCCAGTTAGAGCTGGTTGGAGCTGGTTCCCCCAACCCTCACGTGGCTCTTGCCCACCCACAGGGAGCTGCTGCTTACTCAGGGGCAACAGCCTGACAGACCTTGGAGATGGGGGGAACAACAGCCCTTTGTGTCACAGGGCAGGGGAGCACTTTCTGCCTCCCCCATGGGTCCCCCCAGCAGCAGCCAGGGGGTGGTGGGGTGAGTGGGGGAGAGACAGGGACCCGTGACATAAGAGAACAAGGGTCTGTGCCAGTAATGACTTCTGTCTGGAAGCAGGAGGGGTACAAGAATCAATGAGGATGAAGGAGTAATAAAAACCTTGATGATGACTCGTACAATGATGTTAAAGGGCACTGTTTCCTTTATACCTGTTAGAATACGATTTTATAGTGAATTAAATTCCCTGAGGTCTGTGGCTGAGGTATAAATACAAGCAAAGTTGTTCCATTTGAGCTAACTGCAGAGCCAGAAACCAGGAGAGAGCAGGCAGAGACTTTCCCAGTTACTATTCACAGACCATTTCAGGCAAGGTGGCAGCACAACCACGTCCAGACTCCTGTCACAAAAATAATTGGAAAGAAGGATTCTTCAAGAATTACATGGACTTGCTATGTACCTTCTGAAATGTAGTTGTCAGAGAAGGAATTGGAAAAACTGTGATGGTTCTCCTGCTTATCTGTTACCTGATCTCTCCTGCTGAGAGATTAGATCACGTTCCAGTTAAACCAAAAGGAAAACCAAAACACCAGGCACTTTCCAGCAAAAGACTTGTACTTCTATTTCACATATTGCCATAATTCCTAGTTTGGAAGAACTTGCTGTTAAAGCTTAGGATCTAAGAAAGTCAAATTTGAAGACTTATAATACAGTTTTCATATTTGTGTCCACATCACTTTTTAGATTGGTCTTAATTCCCCTTTTTTTCTCCCCAAAGACTTTTTGCTTTAAACCATCTGGTCACCGTGCCATATTTAATTTGAAATTATGATGTATCATTAAAGATTCCTTTTCTCTGATAAATTTAAGTTCTTTTTCCCTTTATTTTTTTTCCCCAAAAGATAATTGTGCAGCATCTTTCCATTCCCAGGGGCACTGAAATCTGCTAAATTCTTTCATCCAAGCATTTACTCAAGGAAGGCACTATTATTTTTTTTTTTTCCTGTTTTTTTTATTTTTTTTTTTA
>VFFE01007188.1:579757-625310 GCA_008921705.1 Burhinus oedicnemus
TACAGGGGAAGTAAAAATTGAAAAGAAGGCAAAGAAACAATGAAAGAGGGAAGAAAGGAAAATATAATTGTTACTCCTGGGAAAAAGGAGGATACAAGGGATTCTAAGAGAAACATGGTATCAGAAAAGTAATAAAAGGTGGGGGAAGTGCTGCTATAAATGGAGCTTCTGTGCTAAAAGAAGAAAGTTGATAAGACAAGTACAAGGAAGACATTAGAGCAGGTCTAGAGGAGGGCCATGAGAATGGTCCGTGGGCTGGAACACCTCTCCTATAAAGAAAAGCTGGGAGAGTTGTGGTTGTTCAACCCAGAAAAGAGAAGGGTCCAGGGAGACCCTGTTGCGGCCTTTCAATACTTAAAAGGGGCTTATAAGCAAGATGGAGAGAGATTTTCCACCAAGGCCTGTAGTGATAGGACAAGGGGTTTTAAACTGAAAGAGGTTAGACTTAGGTTGGATATAAGGAAGAAATCTTTTACAATGAGGGTGGTGAGACACTGGAACAGGCTGCCCACACAAGTTGTGGATACCCCATCACAGGAATTGTTCAAGATCAGGTTGGATGGGGCTGTGAGCAACCCGATCTATTGAAAGATGTCCCTGCTCATGGCAGGGAGGGTTGGACTAAGATGATCCTTAAAGGTCCCTTCCAACTCTAACCATTCTATGATTCGATGATTTGTTTGATCAAGTTTGTATGTTCATGACAGTGCTATTCTGCAAAAGTAGTAACAAGAAAGACTGAAAAACAGGCAAAGCTGTTTTTAAGGGAAGATGAATTAAATGCGTGAAGTCTGAACCTGAACTACAAAACATATATAGAAAACAAAACAAAGCAGGGAAGAAGCGTGTGCCTACACATTTCTGTTTTGTGTCCCATTTGTTTGCCTCAAATATACTGACAAACTGAAGAGGTTACAATGAAGAGCCCTAAAAGAGCACGTGACATGTGAGGGGTGGCTGAACAGCTTGGAGAAGGGATACCTAAGGGGCGATTTAATAGCAGTCTTCTATTGTCTAAAGGAGGGGTACAGATAAAAGAGTGTTAGATTCCTTTCATGGGTGCACCGTGAAAGAACAAAAGACAGTGATCACAAGGTGCACAAAGGGAAATTCTGATAAGATATAAGGGGGGGAGGCTAAACAAACCAAAAAACCACAATGAGAATGGATAAGCACTCAAATAGTTTGTCCAGAGATGCTATGGAATGTCCATCTTTAGAGATATTCAAAATATGACTTGATAATGAGTAATCTGATCTAACCTTAAGGGCTGCAGGGTGTGCCCTGCATTTATGCCTTCGAATGTCAGCAGTGAGCATGCTTGTGGGAGGTGTGCCCAGGTAGAGGATCTCTTCCACTTAGTGATGGAGCTCAGAGAGGAGGTAAGCAAAGGAGGTTGAGAACTATCAGGGAGTGCGAGAGGGAGGTAGATCCTTGGAGTACCCTGCCTCCCATGAGAGAAACCCAGCAGGCCAACAGAGACCCTGCTTCAGAGAACTCCCTGTCCTCTCTCCGGCAGACTGAATGCAGTGACTTGGCAGACAGGTAGCAATGGCAAGATGTTCCTGCCTGACGCAACAGACACCACAGGCGTGTCTGCCCAGCAACCACCCCACCTTCCCAGGTGCCATTGCAGGACAAGTACAGTGCTCTGCAAAGGAAACTTGACTACAGTGAGGTTGATAGTCCTTCCAGCTTGGAGGTGTCGTTGAGGCCTAGTCAGACCACCCCCTGCATTGAAACCACCTCAGTAGAAAATAAAAGATGGGTCATTGTCATAGGTGACTCACTTCTGAAGGGAATGGAAGGCTCGATACGTAGACTGGACCCACTATATAGGGAAGTCTGTTGCCTCCTTGGGACCCGGGTTAATGATGTAAAGAAGAAGCTTCCATCCCTAGTACTGCCCTCAGATTATTATCCCCTTCTGGTCTTTCAGGTAGGCAGTGATGAAGTAGTGAGGAGAAGTCCAATGAGAGATTTCAGGGCCTTGGGATGACTGGTCAAGGGATTGGGAGCACAAGTCATGTTCTTGTCTATCCCTCCAGTTATAGGGAATGATGAGGGGGTAAAAAGCCAGCAGATCAATGCCTGGCACAGAGACTGGTGCTACCAGCAGGGCTTTGGGTTCTTTGACCATGGCTTCATTTACAGGACACAAGGCCTGCTGCTGACAGATAGGAAGAGCATATCTCGCAGGGGGAAAAGGACAAGAATTAGCAGGGCTTATTGAGAGAGCTTTAAACTAGATTTGAAGGGGGATGGGGATGTAACTGGGCTCGTTAGAGAGGCACCCAGGTGTAGTAGCACAGCACTTGTGGGGCAGCGTGCTAGTATTTTTGAGAATCAGAAGGCCTACCACCCCTCAAGGGCAAAAACTACACGTTCATCTGCCTCTCTGAAATGCTATACACCAATGCACGCAGCATGGGGAACAAACAGGAAGAATTAGAGATCTGTGTGTGGTCACAGGGCCATGATCTCATTGCAATAACTGAGACATGGTGGGATAGCTCACATGACTGGAACGTTGTCATGGATGGCTATGTTCTCTTTAGGAAAGATAGGGCAGCAAGGCGAGGTGGTGGAGTTGCTCTTTATGTGAGAGCAACTGGAATGTATCGAGCTCTCCCTGGGAACGAATGAAGAGAGCGTCAAGAGCTTGTGGGAAAGGATTAAGGGGCAGGCTAACATGAGGGACATTGTTGGGGAGGTTTATTACAGGCCACCTGATCAGAATGCAGAAGTTGATGAGGCCTTCTACAGGCAGCTGAGAGCCGCCTCACAGTCACAGGTCTTGGTTCTCATGGGGGACCTCAATCACCCTGATATCTGCTGGGAAGGCTACACAACTAATCACGTAAAGTCCAGGAGGTTCCTCCAGTGTCTTGATTATACCTTTTTGACTCAGGTGGTGGAGGAGCCAACAAGGAGAGGTGTACTACTGGACCTAGTACTGACCAACAAAGAGGGACTGGTGGAGGCCATTAAGGTTGGGGACAGCCTCGGCTGTAGTGATCATGAGAAGATCGAGTTCAGGATTATGTGGAGTAGGCATAAAACGACAAGTAGGGTTGCAGCCTTGGACTTCAGGAGGTCTAACTTTGATCTCTTCAAGAAACTGCTTGGAGAAATCCCATGGGTTAGGGATCTAGAGGGTAGGGGGGCTCAAGAGAGCTGGTTGATATTCAAATATCACTTCTTCCAAGCTCAGGATCGGTGCATCCCTAAGAGCAAGAAATCAGCCAAGGGAAGGAGGAGACCTGCATGGCTGAGCAGGGAGCTTCTGAAAAAGCTCAAGTGGAAGAAGGAAGTTTACACTAAGTGGAGGAAGGGGCTGACCACTTGGGAAGATTACAGTAATGCTGCCAGAGTGTGCAGGGACGAAACGAGGAAAGCCAAGGCCTCTGTGGAATTACATGTGGCAAGGGATGTCAAGGTCAACAGGAAGGGTTTCTTCAAGTACATCGGAGACCAAAAGAAAACTAGAGAACATGTGGGCCCGCTATTGAATGAGACAGGGGCCATGGTGACAGATGATGCAGAGAAGGCGGAATTACTGAATACCTTCTTTGCTTCAGTCTTTACTGCTCAGGCCAGCCCTCAGGAGTCCCAGACTTTACAGGTAACAAAGAAAGTCTGGAGGAAGGAGGACTTTCCCTTGGTTGAGGAGGATCAAGTTAGAGATCGGTTAAGTAAACAGGATATCCACAAGTCCATGGGTCGTGATGGGATGCACCCATGAGTGCTGAGGGATCTGGCAGAAGTCATTGCTTAGCCACTCTCCATCATCTTTGAAAGGTCATGGAGAACAGGCGAGGTGCCTGAGGACTGGAGGAAAGCCAATGTCACTCCAGTCTTCAAAAAGGGCAAGAAGGAAGACCTGAGAAACTACAGGCCAGTCAGCCTCACCTCCATCCCTGGAAAGATGATGGAACAGCTCGTTCTGGGCATCATCTCAAAGCCTCTGGAGGAAAAGAAGGTTATCAGAAATAGCCAACATGGATTCACCGGGGGGGGAAGTCATGTCTGACTAATCTGGTAGCCTTCTATGATGGCGTGACTGGATGGATAGATGAGGGGAGGGCAGTGGATGTCGTCTACCAAGGCTTTTGACACTGTCTCCCACAGCATCCTCATAGGTAAGCTTAGGAAGCGTGGATTGGATGAATGGACAGTGGGGTGGATTGAAAACTGGCTGGCAGATAGAGCTCAGAGGGCTGTGCTCAGCGGCACAGAGTTTAGTTGGAGGTTTGTGACAAGTGGTGTTCCCCAGGGGTCAGTACTGGGTCCAGTCCTCTTCAACATATTCATCAATGACCTGGATGAAGGGGTAGAGTGTACCATTAGCAAGTTTGCTGATGACACAAAACTGGGAGGGGTGGCTGACACACCAGAAGGCTGTGCTGCCATTCAGCGTGACCTGCACAGGCTGGAGAGTTGGGCAGAGAGAAACCTCATGAAGTTCAGCAAGGACAAGTGTAAGGTCCTGCACTTGGGGACAAATAACCCCATGCACCAGTAACAGGTTAGGGGCTGACCTGCTGGAAAACATCTCTGTGGAAAGGGACCTGGGAGTCCTGGTGGACAAAGGGATGACCATGAGGCAGCAAGGTGCCCTTGTGGCCAAGAAGGCTAATGGCATCCTGGGGTGCATCAAGAGCTGTGTGGCCAGCAGTTGGCGGGAGGTTATCCTCCCCCTCTACTCTGCCCTGGTGAGGCCATACCTGGAGTACTGTGTCTAGTTCTGGGCTCCCTGGTTGAAGAAGGACAGGGAACTGCTGGAGAGGGTACAGAAGAGGCCTATGAAGATGATGAGGGGGCTGGAACATCTTTCTGATGAGGAAAGGCTGAGGAACTTGGGTCTTTTGAGTCTGGAGAAGAGAAGGCTGAGGGGGGATCTCATCAATGCTTACGAATACTTAAAGGGAAAGTTCTGGGAGGGTGGCACCAGTCTTTTTTCAGTGGTGCCCAGTGACAGGACAAGAGGTAATGGGCACAAACTTGAACGTAGGAAGTTCCATCTAAACATGAGGAGGAACTTCTTGACTTTGAGGGTGGCAGAGCACTGGAACAAGCTGCTCAGAGAGGTGGTGGAGTCTCCAACTCTAGAGACATTCAAAACCGGCCTGGATGCCACCCTGTGCAACCTGCTCTAGGTGTCCCTGCTCTGGCAGGGGTGTTGGACTAGATGATCTCCAGAAGTCCCTTCCAACCCCTGTGATTCTGTGATTCTGTTATCTGGGTTTTGAGCAGGAGGTTCAAACACATCACTACCTCCAGTGGTCCCTTTCAAACTTTTTTCTTCTGTGATTTCATAATTCAATATTTTTTCGGTAGTCTAACTTAAATTATAGATAAGGACAGAAAAAAAATACCAATGGAAAAAAATTTGTGGGCAGCAGAAGTAAGGTCAATAATCATAAATTTCTTAATATATGTTCAGAGGAAGTGAGGTAGTAATGTTGGTACAAATACTACATAAAAAAGAATAAGAAAGGCATTAATAATTCAGATACAATAGACGTGCAAAGAAAGCATTTATTCTGTAGTAAAAAAATACAGTCATCTTATATTAATAAAAATTATTTTATATTTCATATTTAACTGGATGAATGGTAAACATTCTGAATTATTTTATATTTCATATTTAACTGGATGAGTGGTAGTGAAAGTGAAGAAACAGACTACTCAGCACAAAGACCATTCAAAGAATGGATAATGGAAAGGATTTATAAGTATGCCTGATCTGAGATTTGGAAAAAAGGTTGTCTAGTGAAAAGCAAATGTAATTCAATCTATGTAGTTTACCCAGACAGTAAGAAGTGACTTGGTCACAGTCCAAAGTATGTTCGTAAAGAATGGATTCCTTACTGTTTCTATAATACAGCAACAAAAATTGCCATGAGGAAAGGATCTGATGTTTCTTAATCATAATTCATGAAAGAATCAGGAGATGGGGCTGCTACTGTCTAATTAGAAGGCAAATACGGGACACAAAATATGCTTTACTTTGACCATACATGTGACAAATTACCCGATTTAAAGCTGCTGGTACAACGTAGTTTTTATTTTGTGATGGTGGTGCATATCTGAGTGAACAAATTCTGTCAATTGCTGTTAGAGATGTAAATTTGATAGAGAAATGGATATGTGGTACTCAGTCTATACACTGAAAATTTAAACTAGGAGAACCTTGGAGTCCCTTCTTAAAATTCCCCTCCTTGGCTCTGCTTTCTGGAATTTGCTTTGATCTCAATCTATTACTTGAAAAAGGAGAAAAGGTTCTAAAATTACAAAAAATAAATTAATTAATATGAAGCTCTGTAACAGACCCATAAAAGACTGAAGACTGTGAGTCTCATCCTGAAGTATACTAAAGGTATAATCAAATCAAATATTTACAATGGGAAGAGTAAACGACTGTGTAGAATTACGTGGGAAGTGAGTACATTTTGTTATGTAACATGAAATGTGTCTGAATCAGCCCTTCATATTAAGTTATATTACGTATAATAGAAGAAGTGCCTCAGAAATTTAGAAGGTACTTTAGTGTTTATTTTAACAGGAAGCTTGTAATTCTTATACAGAGATTAGTCAAAAAAAATCCAAACTAGTTATTTTATTTTTAAATATATTTAAATGCCTCATCAAAAGGCTGTAGAAGCCTTCAATAACATACTTAAAAATCCTCGCAGATGAACTACAAGACAGAGTGAGTCATTGCCCAGAGGAATTAATAAAGGCTCTGTAAATGTGTGTGCATTGTGTCACGATGTTGAAGCATTCAACATTTTCAAAAAAATAGTTTGAATAGAAGTAAAAATTACAAAAACAACAAACTTGAGGAATGATCTTTCTAAAAAAAGTTTGTTTCAAAATGTTAGGGAGCAGAAAGCAAAAAAACATTCACATGGAAGTTACTGTTGTCAATTTATATAGTTACTGAAATCAACAAAAAGTCTGTAAGATACTTCAGTGTTTTGCATTTTCATTCTAGGGAAAAATTTAGTAGTTTGTCTAAAATGATGTAAGCTGAAAGTAATGCTATTTTAAACATAATATCTCTTCACTGCTCAAATGTAAACTTGTTTTTATAATTGATGATGTTTGATAATTCAACCTGCTGTTTTGGTTGCACTAATGGTTTCATAGCAATGACGGAGGTACAAAAAGTCCTGCATTTCCCATACAAAAAAAAATAGTTACAATACACCTAAGAGGGCTAACATTCTACGTATGTTTAAAAATACTTATATAGAAAAATAATAATTTAGAAGGAAGAAATGGCAAAAAAGTGCCTTTTCTGTCAGCTGAATAATATAGTATGACTCAAACATGCAATAAAACTGTGTAAAGAAGAATCAAACAATATAAGTGGTACCTACTTTAAGTGTCTTTAGGGTAATAATTAATTCATAAAAAGATGTGCTACCATTGTTATAGAATGATGAACCGAAAGAATTTTTGACATTTCCTTGTCCTAAGTCAGAAGTAGCAGACAGCTATCTCATAAAATGGCTTTAAATAAAATAAATGCTTTGGTATGAAAAATGAATGGAAACAAACTGAAAGTATGATTTACGAATGAAGGGAGAATGTTTTATGTATTCTACATTTTGTATCTGGAAAAGATGGGTAGAATTATTGTCTTCAACTACAGTCATGAGACTTGTTTGGTTGGCTGGTTGCTTGCAGGAAAGTTGTAGCAAATGTCTTGAGTAAAAAAAGTTAGGGTCACAAGAAAGCTATAAAAAACTAACATCACTACAAAAAGTCTATTATCTAGGTGAAAATATATGTAAATATTTTAATTTTTGTGCCATTTCAGTAGGATAAAAGTTTTGTCAGATATGTAGGGGACCCTTTTCCTAAAATAACTTTTGAGAAGAGGTTAGTTAAAGGCAGTAATAAAGACATGCAGTTCTCAAACTATATAGTGCTGCTCAACCAGACCTGTAGGCAGCCAATGATTTATTTAAGTTAATAATTTGTTAACTCATAGTAATCTTTACATTAACTCAAAAACAAGAATTTAATATTCCCAGGTGGTTTGGACCTAAATCCTGAGAAGTGAAGGAAGGAGAATCTTGTCAGATTTCCTTGGCTCTGAGTAAGTACTGGACACCAGGAAAATATTAAGTATGAAAGAAAGAAGCAGCTTCATGCTGGATGAAACCTGGAAATCTGGATAAAGAAGATTTAAAAAGCAGTTCACCCCAAATCCAGCAACATCAGCAAAAAAGAAAATCAGAAGCAGAAGTTCTAGAAAATGTGACAATTTAGATGTTTTAGAGGTTTTCAGTTAACTGAGAGCATCACCATGATGCTCCACGAAGCTCCTGTTACAGTCTTTGACAATAAAAGGATACTGAACATACTTAAAATGGAAGTTGGAAGAAAGAGACATTTAAAACAAACTATGAATAAAGTGCTGAAAGAATAAATGAAGGTGAAAACAACAACAATCTGACTGATGCAAGTATAAAAAAACATGAGGTTTTGATTTTGAATTCCTGCCAAGATATAAAAATTTTATTAGAACAAGGAAAACATAGTTTAGAGAGGACTATGGAGAAAGAGTGACTTCTCCAAAAATGGCAGAGAGTGAGAAGTTGTCAGCTGAAGATCAATTTATTGTAGAATTTCTTCAAAGACAGTAGCCAAGCAGGCTACGTCAGCAAAGCTTCAGGAGGCAAACAAGCCAGAACAAATTATCATACTGCCACCTGATAGCAATCATACTGATTTCATAAATGATGTTAATGTAGTTTTTTCTCAAATAAACATATGTTTGCTTTGCTTGTCGTTCAGTTCTGAACCACCTCTGAAATGGAAAAAATGTATCCATTGTCAAATAGTGATTTGACTTCAGACTGAGTATTCATACACACCTTTGATAGTGTCAGGCTTTTTAGATATGATTTATGTCTATTCAGTTTGAAAAAGACCTGTAGATGATTATGTATACATAACCTAAGAGACGCTTTTGTTAGTCAACATGTCAAAAAATGTCATTATATTTCTTTGATACATTTATTTTTAAAAATTGTTTTTGTTTGTTAATGATCTATTTATTGTAGAAAAGGTAGTTTGAGGGAATATATCTTTAAGATACTCTCCAGAGTAATTTAAAAGTAGCTGTTACGTAATATGAGTGCTCATTTTATCCCATGCTGATCAGCTGAAATGAAAACACTTAATAAAAATTACTTCTCTCGGATTCCTTGACTTTGAATCATAGAATCGCAGAATACCAGGTTGGAAGGGACTTCAAGGATCAGCTGGTCCAACCTTTCTTGGCAAAAGCATAGTCTAGACAAGATGGCCCAGCACCCTGTTCCTCTGAATCTTAAACATGTCCAATGATGGGCAACCCACCACTTCCCTGGGGAGATTATTCCAATGGCTGATTGTTGTCATTGTGATTTTTTTTTCTCTTATGTCCAATCAGAATTTCCCCTGGCGTAACTTGTACCCATTACCTCTCACCTTTTACAAAGGAGTCGTCATCTTCTTTGTAGCCACCTTTTAAATACTGGAACACGGTGATAAGGTCTCCCCTAAGCCTTTTTTTCTCAAGGCTCGACAAACCCAATTTGCTCAGCCTTTCCTCATATGACAGGCTTCCCAGTCCTTTGATCATCTTGGTGATCCTTCTCTGGATCCTCTCCAGCCTATCCACATCTTTTTTGTATAACGGGGACCAAAACTGAACACAGTATTCCAGGTGTGGCCTAACAAACACTAAGTAGAGTGGCATAATGACTTCTTTATCTCCGCTGGTGATGTCCTTGTAGATGCAACCCAGCATCCTGTTGTCTGTCTTTGCTGCAGCAGCACACTGTTCACTCATATTGAGTTTGTTGTCCACCAGGACTACGAGGCCCCTTTCCACAGAGCTCCTTCCCAGCAGGGTAGATCCCAGCCTGTGTTGCACTCCTGGATTATGTTTTTCTAGGTGCAAGACCTTACACTTGTCCTTGTTGAACTTCATAAGGTTCTTGTTAGCCCACTCTTCCAGCCTATCCAGGTCTTCCTGTAGGGTGGCTCTCCCTTCCAAAGTGTCCTTTTCCCTACTCAGTTTGGTGTCATCAGCAAACTTTGTCAGGGTACGCTTGATCCCATCATTCAGATCGCTTAGGAAGATATTAAACAGTGTTGGGCCCAATATCCATCCCTGGGGGACCCCACTTGTGACAGATTGCCAGTTTGAAAAGGAGCTACTTACCACCACCCTCTGGGTGCAGCCTGTCAGCCAGTTCCCCACCCACCACACAGACCACTTGTCTAGACTGTTAATACATCAGTTTCTCTAGGAGGAGGCTGTGGGGAACCATCTTGAAAGACTTGCAGAAATCCAGGTAGACAATGTCCCCGCTTGCCCCTCATCAACCGAGCAAGGTTACTTTGTTGTAGAAGGCAATCAGGTTTGTCAAGCACGATTTGCCCTTGGTGAATCAAATCACATGCTTCATTTGACTTGTGATAGCCCCCAGGAGGATTCATTCCATAACTTTCCCAGGGACTGAAGTAAGACTGATAGGCCTATAATTTCCTGGATTCTCCTATAAGCCTTTCTTGAATGTAGCTCTCCCTAGAAAGGGAGAATTCATGTCCTGGTATGGTTGGACCATAATCTGTCTTGTGCCTCAAAGGCACACACCTGTGCAAGTCAGTTGTGGTCTATTGCACCTGTGTGAATACCCATCATGAAGATTTCTATTCATCCTAGAAAGCACTCAGTGAGGGCAGACAGCTAAACAATATACCTAAATTTAAAAACACTCAAACAGTATGTGGGCAATGCATTAGAAAGGGGGCTCTCTACTCTCAAAGGTTAGAAGAAAAAGGAAAAGGAGTGGGAAGATGATGTCTGTGATGACACCTTTCCACAGTAGCTGTCCTGATCTGTATTTGTGGCATGCTTTGTGATTTCACAGTATTACCAAGTTTGGGGATGATTTGGGAACTAGAAAAATTTACTTTTTTCTTCTTGGTCTTGACGGGAAAAAAATTACCAGGGGAGAATTGAGAAATACCTTAACATATGATGGAATTGTTCTGTACAGAAAATAATTGTATGTGACTAAGAACAAGCAGACAGAAACTTTCATTGTCAATAGAATTGTTAATACAATTACAATACAATATCCATACATACCTATTTCATTCAGCTGGAAATCTTGATTAAAATTCTTTTTCACCACAACATAACGCCAAGAAATGACAAAGGAATAGAAGAAACTGCAAACAAAATGCAACCTAGCGCACAAGGGAAAGATTTGATGAGAAAGAACAGCATTACTGCCATAGCAACAATCTGTCATGTATACAGTTTCTTAACTTTAAATGCAGCTTTATCATTTTAGTGGGTGAGGGAGGTGCCCTGCTATAGTATTTTTATGTCTAATCCTTAAACTTGAGCTTTCAGTGCTGAAGATGTTTTTTTCTTGGTATTAAATCTGTTCCACTGAAAGGATATTAAATTCGTTTACTGTATTCTAATAAAACAGGTGGATTTAGGCAGTGAAAAACTATAATGTAATAGAGACCAATTACTGCTGAAAAGAAAAAGCATGGATGTGTTGTCATAATAGTAATTAAAAGAAGTGAACATCTAATGTATGAAGAGTGAACTGAAGAGATTAAACTGGAATCTAATCTCATAAGAGGTGAAATGAAGGGCAGAAACAACCACAAAACCACAAGGTGGGAAGGGGTTATGGGTGATCACACTTGAGTCACATGAATGCCTACTTGAAGCTTTGATATTTCTGTCTAGAAACCTCCATGAAAAATGTGTGTCCATGTCATTCATGCATGTGCTGTACAACTCCCTGAACAGTGAGCCTGAAATAGAGGACATGCTATAACTGTAAAATATTCTGGAGGACTGCAAGTCAATTCTGCAGGTCATGCAATACATCAAAAGGGCATCAGAGTTACTATGCCTGAGCAAACCAAATTCACTGGGAATTTATAGTACACTAAATGCATCCCCAATGCATCAACACATTGAACTCATTGAATTTGTGCTATGCTATTAAACTGCATATATACAACAGACTTTTTTTCAAGATTCCAGCTGTTACACATCCCAGTCGAAACTATTATTTCTCTGTAGAATACTACAGATCAGACTCACAAATCCTAGCCACAGGTTTCATAGTTAGGATACCCAAGCCACACTAGCTCCCTCTTTCAAAATAACACCTGAGTAAAAGAAAAAAAATATCCCTTGAATAAGTATAAAGGAAAAAAACATGGGAATGTAAAAAGAAATTGAAAAATTGAATTAAGGATTTTCTAAACAAAGAGTACAGAAATAGAGTATTACATAGAAGTTAAGGTAATTATTTTAATTTTTACAGGCTTAAGTTATGTTATCATGCGTAAAAGGACTTCCATAACGGTGTGGAAGCTTTAGTGCTAATGACAATAGATTATTTTACTTTTGTAGCCTGGCTAACCTACAATGCGGAAGTGGGTACATGAGTTTCTACTGATGTATCTTCCAAAGGTATGTGCACAGTGTCATCATAATTGAAGGCCTCATACTGTCTTCAAGATTTATGCTCCAAGCACATTGTCTACTGCCACTATACCTTGAATCTATACAGAGACACTTTCAAGGAGGCCTTCCTCTTACAGATGATGCAGACATAACTAGGTATGGCAAGATGGTATATTACTTTCAGATATGCCCTCCAATGTTAAAATAGAGGCATAGCCAGAAAAGACAGGATACCAGAAAAAGATCCTGGGCATGTTAGCATCTTTGGACACTCAGATTAAAGTATACAGATACACAAGTTTCATATTTCCTAATATGCCTGAAATCTATTGCTCCTCACAACCAGATCAGTTTTCATTGTGGACCAGGAAAGTCAACATCTGTTCCAAAAATAAAAGACCGCTCAGTTGCAGTGAAGATTCATCTAGAAAATTATCCTATCTCAGAAATTAGCCAATACAGAAGCCTAAACAAGAGTAAATATGTAAATGTTTACTTCCTTGCTACCCACCAACTGCTTCTAAAGATAGTGACTTGGAATTCTTAGTAAAGAAACAGTATCTTACTACAGTACATATTGCCTAATTTTAGGTGTCTGCAATCTATACATGCACCTTTACATTTGAGCTAGTGTCCTTATTCAACCTCAGTAGTCTATGGAGAGAAACAGAAACTCTGTGGGATGGTTAAAGAAACCACAGAGATTGAGGTGATTATCTCAGGCTTAGATTACTTCTTCAATTTCCACAGTTGCATTTTGAACCAATGTAAATATTTGCTATCACAAATATCTGGCACTCAGTTCCACTACTTAGCTGTGTTCTGTGAGATGCATTGTTTTGTCTGGTTTTAACTTATCTTTTTAATTTGATATCTACCAGTTCTATTTTAGCTTGCATTACAAGACAGTATCTTGCATAATGATCTCTTGTATTATAAGAGATAATAAGCTTTTACACATGAAAGCAGTGATCTGCATTTTATACCCTCCTTCAGCCCAAATAGGTTCCCTTCAGTGAAGGACACTGAGTAATGGGGTGAATATTTCATTTTCTTATAGTGATACTGCGCCACCTTGCTGAAAGTATCCTTTGGCCCTAAAAAGAGATTGTTAATCTGTTTTATACTGTGGTAGACATGACATCCAGGTCTTCCACATCCTGTATGGTTGCTTTATAAGGAATCCATTGTATAATGTTTTTGGAATGCCACCTACATAGGTAGCACAACTGTTTATGATTCGAGTACTTAACCCAATGATAACAAGCACGTTCTGGATATATAATATGTCATTAATGCTCCTAAGTCAGCTGTCTAACTTGACGCCTTAATCAAGGATATGAACTACATTCCAGGAGTACCAAAAAAAGGAACAGGTTTCAGTACTCCAGCTCCCAAGTTATCTTGGGATATACTTCTACAAGAGCTCGTGAGGTCATACTGGATTAATGGAGACCAGCAAAGGTAGGCAGACCCAATTCCAGGACAGGCATGCATAGGGCCTATTTCAAAAACACATGAGCAGGCTATACACAAAACATCTCACCTATGGGTGCAGGAAAGGTAGACTATTTTCATTGTCACAGCATGTTAGTTCAACCAAGCATCTGCCTGATTTACAATCCAAGTTTAGCATGCCTAGAAATGTAATAAATCAACGTAAATTTCTTAGGAAAGGTGAAAAGTTGTCATGCCATGTGTTATGTCCCATTAATTCCCATAACCTAGCGTTTCTGGTTCCTACTCTTCCCATTCCCAAACACGAGCTGAAAAGATAATGGATGAAATTCCTTGATATAGTAATGTGATTGACAAATTGTGCATTGACTGAAACAGAATTAGGTTTTTACATCTTTTTTTAACAAATATTCTTGTAAATTCAACCAGGGATCCAAGTTAAACATCTTTATGTGTTTGTTTGGTTTATGTTTCATAAATCAAAGCCAGCATTAGAAGTTTCACAAGCCAAAATATACCCTCCTATACACTTTTGCAACTGATTTGTTTCTAAATTTTGTCCAAAATTACATGTGCAAAGATATAGTTGTATGCATAATTTAGTCAAAAAATCATTTTGGTTTTCTTATTGTAATGCATTAAATAAGAAAAACTAATTTTACACTTCAAAGTCCAGGTGGAGTTCGTTCTGATGTTATGCAAAACATATATTTTACTGGAGAAAAAATGGAAAATAAAGAAAACCTGATAAAAAAATTCATAGGACTCATGTTGTCAATGAAGAATCATTCACATTTCAAATTTACAACATCATTCTACCATCAGATATTCAGTATTTGTGATCAGCTTCAAGTCACAACAGAAAAAATCACATTTCACAATATTATCTGTAATCTTCCCCTAACCTGGTAATTGCTGAATGTTGAATAGGAAGTTAATGCCTTGGTTATGAAAGACGTTAGTCAAGAACACATGCAAAATCATATACGTGCCAACTTCTGGTCCTACACTTTAAGATAAATAATTGCCAAAATTAATTCTTGCTTCTGTCTTGTGATAAAGTGTATAAAATATGTTCCAGTGTGTGTGTGTGTGTGTGTGTGCACGCGCATGCATGTGTGTGTATAAATTAACTGACATAGAGCACTGCTTTCTGTGAATATTTTGTGATAAAATTACAAGGCAACATTCTAAATTGAAGCGGTAACAGATTTTTTAGAAGAGAGCAAATCGAAACCACAGATGGAACCTGTACCATTTTTTAAAGCATTACATTTGAGCTAAAAGACAGCTTTGACTTGTTGTAAGATACAAGCCAATTTGCCTTGCAAGGCCAAGTAAGTATTTTTAATCATGAAATCTGCTAAGAGAAAGAAATAGTTTCCTCTAGTTCTTCTCTCCCTCTGTATTATAAATAAAAGTGAAGGAAATAGACCTTGATTTTGATCCTCTATCTGCTATTGAAAAATTTTTTATAAAGTTGAAATATTTCAGTGACAAAAATAATCCTGATACTTTTTAAAAAGTTCATTTTTTCAGAATAACAATTTGACGCATTATGCACATTGAACACCTTCACTTTGACTACTGAACACTCTTACAAAACCATGAACTTTGTGATTGTTCATATACAGAAATAGATATGTGTGTATTCATTGGTGTACAGACCATATTGATGGTAGCGTAAAATTACCTTGACTTGTTTTCTGTAGCAGCATGTTGTAATATTTGTACCAAGTTGTTTTCTTGTACAAAATAGTTTAACCTCATATGTGTAATTTTACTGTATGCTGCACATAGCAACTTACAATCTTATTTTAATACAATTTAAATTGATGCCTCTTTTGAGTTTTTTTATTATTATTATAAAATCACTGATGTCTTTTTTTTTAATGACTGAATGGGTTTTTGTTTATTTTTTCAAGAAGTGATCTTGAAAAAATTCCCTCCTGCATAACCTTGATTTTGATTCTCTGCCAATGAATTAATTATCCCTTGAATACCTTTACGGAGGGTTTGGGTTTGGGTTTGTTTTTACTATTAGCTTTACTGTGTACCCTAAAAAGATGATGAACAACAGTGTTTGTCAATGTATGGGAGGCTTCCTATAGACCGTATGATTCATTACTGAATGCAAATCCTGTTATATTGGGCTATGTAAGAACTTAGGAATCCTTTGGTTCTTTGTTTTCCCAGGCTGTGCTTTAAACAAATGACCACGGTTTTTGCTTATGGTTATACTTTCACTATTAGTTTTTCAACATTGCAGTATAACTCTGCTTAGATAGAGATAAAGTCATTAAGGTCAGTTTCTGTAATCATCTTTGAAGTATATACTTCTCTGAGCAATCCAATAATTTCTGTAAGATTACTGGATTTAGACAGAGGAGTTACTTTAAATTGACATGATTTTTCCTAAACCAAGGTAAGAACAATACAAAATAAAACAAATAATAAAATAAAAATAATAAAATTATGTCATATAATATAAAATAGTATAAAGTAATATAAAAATAAAATAATGTAGAAGTGCTGTATCAATCCTGCCTATATCTCACTAGTTTTGTTTTCTGGCTCAATTGTCTTAGCTCATGTGTCAAGTCGGAGTTCTACATCACATCTTGCGGAATACATGACTACAGCTGAGTTCTTATATTGCTGGTAGATTCACATTTCCATATGTTCTTTGTCTTATACTATATTCTCTTGGATTTTCTTTTGTGTGTCTATATATCATGCACAGTCTGGCCCTTAAGTTACTCTATAAAATATCTTTATCAGCGATCTATCTATCTATCTATCTATCTATCTATCTATCTATCTATCTATCTAGAATGTTGAAGTTTAGGTTTTTCTAGACTTATTCTCAAATAAACATTCTGAAACTCATGGAACAGGTTTCATGGGTCTGTCTAGTGTCCTACCCTGCTGGGATATTTTGGGACACAAACCCCAATGGCCTAGTCTATTTGTCTGTGATCTGTCTGAGCAAAGTATACATCTCATTCAGGCGTCATTTCTTTTCTGTGACAGGTGGAAAGTGAGGACTGCATAGGCACATTGCACTCCAATTTAGAGGCAAAATGTGAATGAAGAGAAAGAATTGAGAAAAATAATGCAGATAGAGGTGTAGAATTTAGGCAGATTCCAAAAATCTTAGAACGACATCACTGCTACGTTTCATAAATAGGCTTTTTGCCATTTCCACTGACTGTCAATTTCCTTTTTATGTTTGCTGTTCATTAGCACTTCATACAGTGCTAGTCATCATCCTGTCCAACTATTCCAGGACATACGTATTCTGGTTCTGTTGAAAACTTATAGAAAAGTTGTTGCTCCCACGAAGTGCAATTTCACTTCTCTCTGAGATGTATAATATGAATAAAAGGTACTGATGGTTAGAATTCTGAATTATTGGGGGGTTCTAATTTAAAAAAAAAAAAAAAAAAAAAGAAACAGGAAGGCCAGTCAAGTAATCAATAGAGAGTCAAGTAATTTCTAACATTTTAAACAATTTCCATGTTTGGATTCTGAGTTTAATAAAATATAAAATGAAGAAGTTAATTAAGGTTAGTAGGGCTGATTCTCTTGCAGCCTGTGACAGTGAGGTGTGTCAGAAGTACTCCAGGATAGAAAGGTAAAGGAAAAAGAACGAAGAGAATAGTAATGCAGAGTAAAAGGGACAAAACACAGCAAGCTACAAAGCATCATAAATTACTCCTATGATAAAGGGGGAAGAAATGAAATATCTTTTCCAGCTTCTATCAGAGCACTAGTAAGATGGAAGATAACTTCTGGAAACTCATTTGAGACTGCTAAAATATTTTCACTTTTACCAGCCATGTATTATCTCTGCTTACTGGACTATGGACAGCTACTTACCATGGTATACCTTCTTTCACTCCCCAAAATCCATTCTAAATAACTATATATTTGTCCTACACACGTGTCTGTTGTAAAACCTAGAGAGAAAACAATGAAAACAGAATGGGGCAGTATATCAACATTTTTTTCATAACCTCAAGAGATTTCCTCTCTCTGCAGAAACTCCCAAATTGCTTCAGAAAACGGAAAAAAGTGATAAGGAAAGAAATATCTTCCCCATAACATGTCCCTGTGTCTTGCCATAGACATATTTCCTCAGTGAAGGAGGTATTCATAATGTATTCTGGATGCCCAACGCCAAGCCATTTCCCACAGCAGCGGTTCTAGAGAAGTAGAAGCAAAAATATATGAGTCCTAGAGGCTAAAGTGGGGGATCTGGGACTGATTTTCAGCTGCTGACCTCCTTTTAGTGTGAGACCCAAGTGTACATCGTCTTACGCCCTCCTTAGATTCAACTAGAAGGGAAATCAAAAGTACACGCAGGTGGGAACTGTGATGTGTATGAAAGTTCTCCCCATCTGGAGGATCAGGGACCAGGACTGCAGTAAAGTATGCATGATCCACAGTTAAGATGCAACTGAAGAGTTGAAAAAACAGAGCTAATTTCTGAATGAATAAAGGCCATTAAATCCTCCACCTGATGAATGATACTGATAAGGAATCTTGCACCAGAAGACACAGCAAAGAGAAAGCAAAGAAAAGAAAAGAAAGAAATAAAAATCTATATTTATATTATTTGGTTTCCAAAATTTTCTGTATATGTGAAGGAGAATAATTTCCCATTGCTGGATAATTATCCTAATTAAAGTGTGTAGAAATATAAATGGGAGCAAATGCACCATAGTATCTTTTGAAGAATACAGACATGAAAATCATCAACTTGTTCTTAATGTGAACAGTGTTCTGACTCACTTTGTGATTCATACAGTGCTTATTATGTAAGGTTGTTTATACTCTCCTCCAAACCCTTGGGACTTTTTCACCATCTTTTACTAGGTCCCCACCCTTAAAAAAAAGGTCTATATTTTATTTTGTAAGAGATTCTAGTTGGATAGACCAATTAAAGGTAACACCCTAAATATCTCTTTGTCTGTTTCTTTAAGTAGTGATTGACTAATTCAAGATGTATGGAGAGATGTTATATTGACCCTACCGCTCTCTGCTCCCAAGCAAATCACCTAATCATTTGTCAATGGTGCAATCTATTAATTTTATGTGATTCCTACATTCCTGGCTGTATATATCCCTGACCCAGCTTCAAGTGGAGGATATGGTAACACTTTCTCCTAGAATGCCTTAAAGTTTAATGGTTGAGACATTTCCCGGATTTGAGGGAAGTTGAATTTTCCTCAGGTTTTGGAGAAAAACGGAACCCAGGTTTCACATTTCTGAGCGCAGGACCCTAGCAACTTTCTGTTATTTAGCTGATGGATACCAACTCTGGCTACCTTTGATAAACGAATGCGTTCAGTTCGGTGTCTACTGAAGGACACTCGTCAATATTGAACATTTTCGGCTAGCTCTAGGCAGTGCTTCACTGAGCACACAGACTTTTTGGCTTATGTTTTGGATTCATCTAACTTGATGGACCATCAAGGGAACCCAGGTGCATGCAATTTACAAGGTGTCATGCATCTCACTTGCTCAAATGCTAAGTCAAGGCTAGTTATCCTTTCAAGAAAAAGATAAAATCAGTATTTCCAAAGCAAAAATAATTCCATCCTAAAATCAGTAACCAAAATAACTGTGTTTGTAAAAAAAATAAATCAGTCTTTGTAAAAACTCATTCCTTTTTTTAACTGTCTAAAATTAACTGACATGAATTGTTTGGTTTTGGTGGTTTGGTTGTCATTCTTTTAGGAATTAAAATGTCTAGCTTACATGATCCAAATCTTGAGTCAAAGTATAAAAAACATAACCAATCTCAAACATTAAACCCAAAATAAAAAGGCAATAATGATAATCAAGATCCAGTGTCATTTCAGTTATATGAGATGCACTGATTTATTTCCAGCTTAAATAAAATAGAGTAACAAAGCAATATGGGAGAGATATGATTTAAGTAGCTCCTTGTTCACAATCTCAGGCTAATCTGGTGAGAATTGTAAGACACAAACCTCCAGCCTTTAGCATTCCTGCAGTTTGCAGAGTGTTCAGTACCCATTTGCCTGTGCTCAGATTTTTCTTGTTGTTAGTTTTGGCTTCTAAATTGTAATATTATTAGTGTCCTATTGACTATATTTAAATACCTTTCTCATAGATGAATTCAGGTAAAATTGGCTTCTGTTGGCTTAGTTGTTACTCTCCTGGCTACATTCTGAATATGTGGTGTCTTGTCTCTTGTTTATTTACTGTATCAGTCATGTCCTCATTTTGCATTGACTCACAACGATATACGGTACTCATCAACAGTAATCAAGGACCTGATCAAATCTGCATCTCTTTGTTTCAAAATTATTGTGGTTGTTCATTAAGAGAGGGCTAAGAAAGAGAAAGAATCCAGTACGTGATTTTCTCGTTTATGCAAAATGGAGTCTCAACAGAAAAAATGGTTTTACTTTGGCTTTATTCTAGCACAAAGAGATTGTAATTTTCTTACAAACAACAAATACAGTTGTTTATGCATTAAATAGATATTTTATTTAGACTTGTAGGTCTAAAGGATTGTTTCATTGGAGATTTATATACATAACATAGAATGTAGCTTTCACTTGTTATTAACATTGTCCATAATTACCTTTGACCAAAAAGAAAATATCTCTTTTCTCACAGTCTTGATTAATTTTTAAGCTAATATATGATACTTTCCACTACTCATTCACAAATAAAGCACATAGGTACAGAAAATAAAAGACTGATCTTGTGTTGTATTGCATCAGTTTTACCTTTAGGCTGCTTACATTAGATTACACAATACAGTTTATTTACCTTTTGTTGTTGTTGTTAAAAAAAAAATGTGTGCAGATTAATTTGGGAATAAAAAAAAAGAGGTTTGGGTTTTATGCTCATAGTTAAAAGAGGTTATTTTATATATATTTATGTGTATATATATATAAAGTATATTTTGTTTTAGCCTTTTGATTTTTTTAATGCTTTTGTTTCAAACCAATGCACTTGTTATAGATATCCCTGCAATCTTTTCATGAAGTCACTGTAATACCTTCAAGCACATGCAGTAGTTTCCCCACAACAAATGTCCTGCCATTTTCATTTCCCTATCATTATTAATTTGAAAGATATGTAATTTTTTGTGCTATCTTGTAGAGCCCTCACTGGTACAAGGAATAATAGATTGCAACCCTTTTGGTCTATTCCATTTAACAGAAAGAATTTTCCTCTCATAGTTAGATGGTTCTGTTCATTCTTTCTATCTGTCCTGAAGACTGACATTTTTGTTTTGTTCTGAATGCTATCTGACAGCTTTTTCATTAAAAGAAAAAAAATCCTGTAAAGCAGTTTTCTGAGCCAATTACAATTTTGCAAGTAAACCCCAATGGGATGACACTGTTTTACAAGTATGTGAGCTGTTGCTATTGCTCATATTTGAAAATTTTCTGTCCATTGCAAAGGGTGGTGAGAAAAAGGAAAAAACAAGTATTTAGAAAACTACTAGATACTTATTTGATTTTCTGGTCATGATGAGGGAGAGCTCAGAAAAATGCATGTGTAACAGTGACCTTCGATGATTTTTCATTGAGCTCTGAGGTAATCATTCTCTTTGCTCTTCATGGCTGGTCTGTGTATGAAGTGAGGTAAACCCTCAGAATTATGTCATATGATTCTTTTTGTGTCCGTCACTGTCCTCTTTCCAATCTTTTTGTGGATTTTTTATCCCCTCATGTCCTACTGGAGGTACTTCTTAATTTACATAAATTCTTCTAAATTTGCCCCAGGATTACCTTATTTTCTTTGCACATAAGCAAGCACATGTCTTTTGCTAAAATTAATTTTGGTTCATAGGATTTTAAAGGAGACTTCTGTGGCAACTGTTTTCTTCCTCCTGTAGCAGAAAAGTTTCTCTCTTTTTTATTATTACTAAAGCAGTATTTCCAACATATCACAAAAGTAAAAGAGATGAACAGATTACCACTGTGGTTATTCATGAAGAAAACCAATGAAAGTTATAATAAGGGGTTTTTTTAATTAATTTTGTAATTCTACAAATTTCTGGGTACAAGACGAATGTACTTTTCACTTTATTAAAAACAGAGTAGGACTGAATATAAAATAAGTAAAAGGAAAATTTTGTAGTGTTGCTTCACAAACAACCCTGATGTTTCAATATTATGGAGATTTGTGTGTGATTGAAGAAGCAATTTAAAAACAATCCAAACTTGGTATATATATTAAAATCACAACTTTTTAATTTTTTATAAATTTTATTTCAGCCTGATTTTTTCTCTGCAGAAACAATAAGGGAAAGAAACCTTGAAAATTCTGGATATTCTAAACCATACCTCAATATCTTTTACTCCTTTGGAGCTGACAGCTGCTATTGACCAGTGAAGAGAGCTTAGGTAGCCTTGATAGTTCTGCACCCATGCAGTGGAAACTTTTCTCTGTGAAAAGAAGAACGTAAGCAAAGAAAAAATTTATTCTGTCATAACTTAGAAGCATAAAATTAGCTATTTAAGCCTGAGCTAGTTATCTTAAGCTCTCTGTAGAGTCAATAGAAATAAACACCTTCAGATACAGCTCATCTTATCCTATCTACCTATGATAGATTAAAAGAGTCACTCCCAGGAGATGCCTGTTTTCTTCGTTGCCTATAAGGAATCATGAAGTGCTTAGCTAAGATTCAGATATGTAATTCTTAGGTGCTTAAGTTGGTAAAATTAAATCAAGAATAGGATTTTTTTTTGCATGTAATCACAGCTGTTCTGCTGCCTGAAGGTTCATGGAATTTTAAAAGCATAGAAGAAACAAGGAAACTTTAGAAAAAGCAAGCATCTATGATAAGGCACCTGGGTGGGCTTCAGCTTGCCCTAACTTTATGTGTCTACAATGAGGATACCTTTATGTGAACTCGTTGCTTGAGCTCCCATTATGCTCAACAGAGATTAAGGGAAGAAATCACCCATAAACGCTGAGTACCTTTTTAGATGTTCTAGTATATGAAAGATGCCTGTTGACTTGTGTGACATCTTGCTGACACAGGCTTTAAGAGAAAGCCACACTCTCTGGTGTGGCAAGATAATCTAAGGTATCTGAAATGGCACTGAAATTGTATATCATTTGATTAAGCTATTAAAGCATATGTATATGTATATATATATGCATATCTATGTGTTTGCATATACATACACATACACGGACAAACTCTCAGAATATCCTAATATTGTTTGGATAAATGGGAACATTTTAGAGTTAAAAAAGACAGGAAGAAAGAATTTAAAAGAATGTCCATGTGAGTATACATTCCTGTATATGTGCAGAAATATGGAAAGAAAATGAAGTACATATGAAGAAAAAAGAGAAAAAGAATAACACTGTAGCTCAAATTTATATAAGGGATTATTCTTACACTTATTTTTCCCCTTTTTTTGTGCTACGTTTGAACTCATTTAATACATAATTTCTTTGGTAGAGTTTCCATGTTTCTGCAAAGTACTAATCAAACCCATGGACACTATAAAACTAACAAAAAACAACCCTCATGGACTTGAGCAGAAAGCAGTCATAGTGCCGAGTATGAAATTCTCCAAGAAATGTGGATACGAGACAGCTATCACTATAGAAATACTGAAATCCTTTGCCACATTCAGGAAGGACATTAGGTCCTAAGCTTACGTAAAAGAAAAGGCCTAGAAATCCTTTTGGAGACTTGTAGACTGCTGATATGATTTTGAAATGCTCAGTGTGTCAAACGTATTGATCAAAACATCCTAAACAACTATTACATCCTTTGCAAATAACACAAAGACCTTGGTAAAATGTATTGACTGACCTCTTTTACTTTGAAGCCACAGACTATTTCCTCATGGTGCATGGGCTTGTTGTTTATTTTTTCTTGTAAGACATATTGACAACAAACATTAACTCATCAGGAACAGGCCAGTGATACTGAAGTAGGAATGAAACACAAATCTTTGCTTCCGCCAGTCTGTGAAGCGTGTGCGTGTGTTCATGTGTATGCATATATCTATCTGTAACTATGTACTCTGACTTTTGAAATGCATTTTAGTAATATTAGCAATGTCAGATTAACTTTACTCATGCTTTGTGCTATACATTCTGCTCTCAGGCTCTGGCAAACACATCTGCCACAGCTGAGACTCTGCACATCTCTCGGCTTTACCCGAGACCTTTGTGATGGCAACAGCTCTCCCCAGTTTCTGTACAACTGATCTGCCTAAGCTGTAAGAGTGGTCTTCTAGGTTCCCCTTATAGTCACTATAATTAGGTTAAGTCCTCTAAGAGAGCATTTATCGTACCAAATTGTACTCCAGAGGTTGATCTTCATTCTGTCTTCTTCCACTGGCTTTATCAAAACTTCCCTCTGGAAATTTATCAATAAAAATGACAGCAATATCTGTAACTTCTAACTACTGTGATGGTATCATAAGGAGTACTTTAAAGACACTAGGCATTAAAATGCAGACCACGCTATCTGCTGAGCTTTGCTTTTGTAGGAATCTAGACACAATGGAGCCATCACTCTGCCATTCATTTCTTGTAAAGTTAAGAACAAAATACATTAATTTGACACTTTACATTTGTGAAGTATCTTTGGCTTAAACAATCATCTCTAGCGATTTTATGATTATTTTTGCAAAACAAACCAACCCAGAAGATTGCTTTAATGTCTCCATGGCTTTTTCTGGAGATTCTAGATTCTCACTAGAAATTGCCTCGCTCTAGCTATTTTATTACCTTTTTATCTCCACATTTATAGAGAATCTACCTCTAGTATCACCATTTTTGTCAAAGCCATTGTTTGTCGGTAGTATGTTGTTTATATTTGAACTGTATGGTCCTGGTAGCAGCATTAAATGCTCAGTTTAGACCTCTTCCTATGTCATAGATGCTTACATAGATTAAATTGCTGCTTGACAAAATCACTTGGTTTTTAAACTAAAAGTACATGCACAAGTTCTGCAAGATCTAACTAAATGCTTTGCTTCTTATTCATGTTAAAAATAAAATGCAAAACTTAACTCCCTTTCTGTACTGGCACAATGATGAAGGAGATTCTTTTGAAAAACACACTTAATAGTGAAATACCATTAACAGTAAAATATCATTAGTAGTAATATCTTTCCACTGTGTTAAACAGTCTGTTTCTGGTGAAGTTTATTTATGAAATTCTGGAATCCTTCTTCAAGCTAGTATATCAATGTTAATCACATCAACGCTGCAGAGATTTTATTCTCTTCTTTCTCCTTCAATTAACTCCTCCCTCCTGTAACAGAGCAGATTTATATAAGTAAGACTTTTTAAATTATTTATTTTCATTTTTGATAGCTACTCATATCGTTTAGTGTTACGCCAAAAGCATTAAGAGAACTACATACTTCTAGTGCACAGAACAAGTGAGAAATGACTTCAGAATAACAGACACATGCAGCACTTCAGTGAATACTTTGTCATCTTGTGCTGGAAAAGATATGTTTCCATTTGAAAAAATGAATCTCTACATACTAAGGCTACAAAGATATTCTGCTTTGTGACAGTACAGTGCAGCCAAGGTATTACTGTCTCCAATTCAATTAATGTAACAGTCTGATGGTTCTTTTACATTAGCAGATATAGTTGGAAAAATGATGAAGGGGACTCCTACAAGGGAGGTTATAGATATAGTAGTTGTAAGTTGCATCTTTTCAAGAGGGCTGTGTTTGATTTTCTGTTATTACTCGTTGATTAAATTGCCACACAAACTGTAAGAACAAGGTAAAGAATCAAACCAAAGGTCACCAGTATACAGATCACATGGCAGCAGCCATAGACAGACCCATAGGGAAAAGTAAGAACAGCAAAAACATGTTTGATATTCCCACCTAACATTCTTCTATTTTCCTGTTATTTTCAGCTAAGAGGATTTCTTGAGCTGGATTTTGTTTCACACATTTTGTCCCCTCAGTGTCGGGGGTTTTTTTGGTTCATGATGGTCTTTTTGAGCCTATGTAATTTTTTGCATCCGCAAGGAATTCTTCTCAAGGAATTCACAAGATTACGTCTACTGACTGAAGAATCAATTATTTTTATGCATTTAAATGACACCATACCTTCCTAAAGATTTGTAAATGTTTCTTTCCGATACGTTTCTCTGGTATACCAATGTATGCCATTTTGCTTCCCAACATCATGGAGCCTTTTCTGAGAAACCTTACTGCAGGTCAGAATGAATAGCGTATTTATTAACCGGTACATCTCAGCTATAGCCTCTGTCACTATTGCTCCAGGATCTGTGCTGGTTTCAGAATAGAGTTTAAATGTATATTTTGGAATTTTTGTTCATTGTGTGGAAAATATTTCTATTTTAGTTTTTATTTATTCATTGACTGTGCATTTTTGGTCACTTTTCTAGAGAATATTTAAAATCCTCAGTATGAACATCAGCTGCTACCAGAGTGGTTATATTTTTTTCTTCTGGGATAGTCTCACAGCTTTGGCTGGCAAAGGTACTCAGAATATATCCTCCTATGCATTCTGAGTCACAGCAAATTTTCTCACATGTGGCTCAGTAGAGCCTTAATTTAAAAGTGAGTAAGCTGCCACTAGAGTGTACTCAGTAAGAAAACCTCAGTTCTGAAACAGATTGGGAAAATTGTCTTTAGTGATCTTTAGAAAAATTTGTTCGAGAACATATTACTCCAGGCTTCCATTCAGGTTGAGGTTTGATAAGAATCGATCTTTGGAGGCAGCACTATATATTCTGTTGTTCTTTGTTAACCTAATATTCTGTTGTTCTAGGTTACCTTCCATTAAGGGTTTTCTGTTTTGATTTTTACCTCATTAAAATAACATGTTTCTGTGAAGCTTCAAGATTTATAGTCCAGATCCACACTGGATTTTAGGCACCTAATTCCCACCATTTTTAATAAGATGCAGGTTTCTCAATCTGGTTATCTATCTTTTACTAAAGTACTTGGTAAAAATCATTGATATCTTGCTTTTGATAGATTGAGCTTTTCATAAAGAAAAATATGTATCAATATTATTTGTAATTTCAGTACTTTAAGAGCAGGTTGTTATGATTTCAATGTAATGGACATCATTAGCTATGGTAAAAAAAGATTTAATGTTAGTCATCAAGGTGCTTTAAGAAGTTTTAAAGGGGTAAATGAACTGTAAAATGTTAATATCTGTTAGCCTTGGATTATACCGCTTTATTAAGCTATTAATAACTACTGGTCATTTTGAGGTAAAAACAGTATCATCACTTCAGGTGCATGAAAAGTCAAAAAATGGTCCTTAGTTCCTTTAATATACAAGAGGTATAATAAAGAATCTTATCTGATGGCAATTATGCTTGGATCCAAAAAACTTTTATAATTTCCATATTGATTAAAAATATTTCTGTTTCTTCCTTTACTTTTGGGTCCATCTTTCCGAAATGATGTTAACAATTCTAATATCTATGCTCCTCTGCAACAGTGGCTTTCAGCTTCCTTCAGTCTACAGACCTCTACAGAATTTTGACTGTACCCTTTATAAAAAACTTAAACCTACTGACAGTTGGATTAGTGAATTGTTTTTCTTACTTGTCTTTCACAGACTCCTTTTATAGACTTCATAAAACCTTACAGGTCCATGGTCACTATTTTTAAAAGCACTATTCATATTATCCGTAATCAGCTGAACCAAATAACTCAGTCCCATTCATTATCGAAATTTCAGTTGCTCTTTCCATGTCTAGCAACATCAAATGCAATTTATTCCCTTTTGTCTGATTCACATTGTGGGATATGGGCCTGAATTCACCATCTGCACCTCCTATTTATTAGCTATTTACACATGCACCTTCCATCACTATCTAGGCTTTGGATGTAACAGCATTCTGCTTTAATTTCTCACAGGATAATAAAGTAGTAAAGCAAAAAATAGTCTTGGCAAAGAATTGGCTTAACCACAAAAATGTCTCTTTTTATATTAAGCAAGGGCTAAAGGTACCTGAAAACAGCTAAAGATCCCAAGTTATCCTTTTCCAGTATGTGATACCTTTGATGATGTATGTCCTGCGTGAGTGCGTCGGTGCCAAGTGTGGCCCGTACACAAGTGACGCAAGCTCTTGCAATGCTCTCTGTTTTCCATTGCCCAATGTTTTCAGGCCTCCATGGGGGATTGTATCAAAACTGCCAACCTCCCTCAGACGTAGGGCATCTGAAATGGCACACAATCTGGCAAATAACTCTTGACACTCATTTAGGCACAAAAGGTTAGGCATAAAAGATTAGTAGCAGAGAATAAGGACACTGACTAATATGCTTGAACAGGAGGACCATCAGAACCATGTTGGTGGCTAGGGGCCTGGAAACATGATGAGAAAATCTGATGTTCCTTTGATCATTTCTGCAGGTTCCTACACAAGCAAAAGCTTTCATATCTATTTTATTACTTTGTATTGTATTGTCTTCTATTATATTTTCTATCATTTTACTTTATTCTCTACTTTCTATCTTTTCTTTTATTCTTACATTCACTCTCAAACGGTAATTACCTTCAGAGAAAATAGAAAGAAACAGTTTCCTATAAAACTTATAAAATATTGACCTGTTTGACAAGATTTGGTTTGGAGGCAGTACTTTATTATTAAAAAGAAGGGAAAAAAGGAAAAGATAAAACTTAAATCAATGCACAGAAAATATCTTAAACAAGAACACAGGTTTCAGTGCATCAAGGTGCTAAATCCAAAACTGCAGTCTGAAAAACCCATACTTATGTGCCATATAATGTTATATTTTCTCTATATACACTATAAAGCATGCGGATACCTTACTCATGGCTCTGGCTTCAACTTTGGTGGCCGAGTATCTAACCATTAGATGTTGCAGCAGCTAAATTTTGATACCTAAACCCTATTTGGGTCTTTGTCTCCAGTGGATAAGAAATGGGCCCTGTTCAGAAGCATAACTTGTTTTTGGAATGCTTGGTAGAATTTCCAGATGTGTTCTTGCATATCCAAGTGCAATACTAGTGCAGTAAAAATCTACATAGTGCAGCTAATATAACTTATTAATAGGCAAGATGTTTTTTAAGCTCGGCTAACAGATTATGGTAAGATTTATTCCATTTAATGCTTTTTACTTTTTTAAAGTAAAAAATGACAAGGCAAAAAGAAACACAAACATGTTGTGCAAAAAGTATCAAATTGCTACTCCTACATAATGTTATGATAATTATATGGGGGAAAATTGTCCTGGGATGTGTATTTATCTTTTACTCTTATAGTCAAATACACTGGTTATGCTGTTATGTGCTCAGAAATTCCTTTATTATGTTGCTTAACAGGATCATGGGAGTTCAACAGTTTAATCTTGAACCGTAAGAAATATTTCAGGGATGTTTATCAAAGGTAACTAAAAAAGAACATACTTTTTCATGGCTACATGATCAATAAAAGAGAAGTCCAGGTGAGTGGTAACGAGCACATTTTTCTTCTGATGATTATTGGATCATCTGATGTCTTTCTACCCAATCTGAAATGCCAGGTGTCAATTTTTGCTGCACAGCTTCCAAGTTTACTAGACATTAACACCAACTATCACTCTTGTTTCACTGCCAGCGAGAAAGTTGTGGACCATATAAGTGTTTGAATTTCTAGTCCCCTTTTAAAGTGGTTCCTGTAGGCTGAAGAAATGACACACTGGGAGGAAGTCCATGATATTAAATGTTATGTTAATCCAGGCAGGTCAGCAGAAGATACCAGTATACAGCATTTTGGTACCTTTTGGAAATGATATAGTGACATAATGTTGCAGATGTTAAGGAATTGGGGGGACGGACAAGCAAACAAACAAATAAACCAAACCAAACTAAACTGAAAGCTATCAAACCCAAGCTAAAATACCAAAACCAGAAAAAATAGTTACAAAACAATTTATATAGTATATTTGGCTAGAAAGTGCACTTGTCACTGTATTCAACCTAAAACTTTGAAGAAAAGAACTGAAGACAGGAAACTAAAAGCAGCTTAGACAGTGGATAGCAAAGCCAGAGGCAAGTGAAGAAAATCAGTACAAATGCCTGTGGAACTCACCATGAGGCCCAGATGCTATTGCTAGAAGAATATCTTCCAGAGGCTGATATGCAAATCCTGTGATGGCTAAGTGAAAAGAAGTAGACAAGGTGAAACAAACAAACAAACAAAGCAGGATGCATTTACGCTTCTTTTTAAATATATATGGCAGTGAAGTTCCCAACCTGTAGCCCAGTTTCCACTTGTGGCCCTTGAAGTCAATCCTGTTAAACCAAAAAAAGTAAACGTGCCTAATTTGAGCACATTCACTGAGAATTATAGTTTCCTTTGCAACCTTTAAGCAAAACATTTTATTTGATTCAGCTGTTTGGAAATGAGATGGGGGGGACAGGGCTTATGCTTCTCCAAATATTTTTCAATAGCCCTGTTGGATTTCCAGAAGTACCCATGCTGTAATGAGAATTCTCCCTTATTCCAGCACTGCTGGCAAGCTACACTGGGAGGAGGGAGAGGGGAAAGGGGGAAGAGGGGAAAGGGTGGGAAAAAAGGGGGAAAAAAAAAGTCATTGTTGTTATTCTAGTATTTTTTTACATATCAGACTGTGGAAACCACAGCTCAGCTTGGGGAAAGGACTAATAAGAGTTTGTTCTCCTTCCTCACAGAGTCACTGAAGGCAGACAAGGAGAGAGAAAAAAGAAAACCATAAGTCATCCCTCGTATTTTTTGGTCCAGTCCTAATGCAAACTAGAAGGATGAAGAAAAAAAGAATTCTAACCTCTCCTTTCAGGTATTAAACAGCGTTCTTCATCTATTGGCTGCTTCTCTTTCTTCTAGATGCACCTCTACACAAGGTAGAAAGATGAAAGTGAAGGAGCCATTCATGATGATTTAGAGCTCCTGTGTGATGACTTTTACTGCCCTTATGCTGTTCAGGCAGTATATCCAAAGTTACTGTATACAACGCTTGTGACTTTTTAAAAGTCAGGACTAGACCCATAGATTGACAAAACCTGAGGCCTTCCATTCTGGAGTCTCTTTGCAGCACTTTTGAAGACAATGACTCTTTTTGTTGTCCTGGATTGGAAACAGATTTCTTAGATAGTGAAATATTAGTGTAGCATGAAGTCTGGAAGGAACAATACCAAAATTAGCATTTCAGCTATACAAGCTTCTTGGAGATAGATTTGGATGGAGAAGATGTTCTACCTTTAAGCAATTAGCTGTTCAGAGATATCTGAGGATTTAGTATTCAATTCTTTTTGTTTGTTTGTTTGTTTTTTAACCTGCTATGCAGTTACAGGAAAATAATTATAAAGTTTTATATTTTTTCTTCTAGTTTTAGTAATACCATACAGACTAAATATGACAAAAAACTTCGGAGGCTGATCCATCTGATATTAGAACACTTATTTTAGGTTCTGTGTACTGTGGGGCAAATATGATCCCTGGTGTACCTTGAAGGCTTGTTCCCAATTTCTCAGACTAGGGAAATTGTTAGATAATCTGTCAATTCTCATGCGAGGGTTTTTTTCAGCGGGAAAAAAGGCAAGGAGAGAGAATGTTTATCATTCACTGTTGAACTTCATGTTATCCACTAATGATCAATGATCTACCTAGGAAAATGTATTTGCTTTTATTTCTTTTGGATTTCAAACTGAGGCTAAAAAATTTATTCCTAAAACAGTGTCTTTTTCAGATTATTGCCTTATAACTGTCATAAATAACAGATTTGTTACAGAAAGAATCTGGATTTCAGTAAAGATTTTTTTTTAAATATGTCTATAACTACCAGTTCCTGTTTGCCTTAACAACAAATTTTCTATCATGTTAAAAATAAGGTATTTCAGTGATCATGGAATGCTACAAGGATTTACCAGCCATCTTAAAGTAGAAGCAATGGGTTCCCAGTCACTGAAGCTTGTAAAATATGTGAACTTGAAGAAAAGTCTACAGGTAACAATCAACTGCAAAGAGTATTTAATGTGCCAATGTCTATATAATTCATTGCCACAGGGAAGTGTTATAGTACTATAATTATAAATCCTCTAAAATATTGTCTTAATGGCGATGAACTTTTTCCTCTTATTTGATTAGAGATATGCTTCTGCCACCAGCTGAACATTTTTTTACTAACAAGCTGATGTTTTTCTCTTCTATGTAGAGAACACTCAGAGATGTAAACATTGAGGATAAAACAGTGAGTTTTGCATCGCAGCTCTTCTGCAGAAAGAAGTATCTGCACAAGGAAAGCTTGCTAATATATTTATTGTTTTAGTCAATGAATGAATGATCACTTTCTTTCTAATTCTGCATCAATAGATTTTAAAATATCTGTCTTAGTTGAGAAGTTTGGTTTTATTACATATCTTTGAAGGTTTTTGATCAATTGGACCTCTCCTAATTTCTGTTAAACCAATTTGAGCTGATAGCAGTTGTACATGTATCATGTGACAAAAATCACTGAACTCTTCATTATAACTCCTTTATTGCAAGGAATATGACTGTCCATTTAACTAGGAGTTTGCCAAATAAAATGCAAAATTAGGTGGTGTCCTGGTGAGGGCAGCAAAACATTCAACATACCTGCTTTTAATAAGGCAGTTGCTGTTCTATACAAACTGATTCTGAAATTGCAAATGACAGGAAAGTATGCTTTTTGATTTAGGAAAAGATGCTAGGAAGTTGTATTTTTTCCATTTTTTTCAATCACTGTCTGACAGAGTTTTCTAATATTTCTAATATTTCTAATAATATTTCTAATAACTCTTATTCTTAGAAATTTTTCATCAAACTTACATCCCAAATTATAATGGGTCTGCAGATGAAAACAGATGTTTAAACTGGAAACCTTTTACAGTATTAATCTCAAAAGACAGTGAAAAAGATGGAAGCAATCTGATTTTTCTTATCTTTCATATGACTTGATATGTGCTATAAAAAAAATACTGGAACTGGGATTGGCTAATCCTACAAAAAAACAGATTATATTTGGATGATTTAGACTAACTGCTAAAGCAATGCTTTGAAAAATAATTCTGATTGCCTGAGATTGCTGGAAAATATAAAATGAGAAAGGGTATAAAAAAATAAATTTCAACAGCTAAGTAGCTGGAAATAAATAAAGATAAATTCACTCATCTTCCCTCCAGGATCAAGATTTTCCTTTTTAATGATTCTTTCAATAACCTCAACTCATGCCTTTTTATTTGTGGTAGGAACAACTACTCAAAATGGCAAACCGTTGCCAAATGGACAAATATTTAGTCTTATGCAAGACTAAAATGAATGGTTGCTTTTTTTTTCTTTTAAATGAAAAAAAAAAAAGCGCATTTATAAGCTATATACCCAGACTTTGTAAATATCTATTTATTTTGCCCATATGCTGCTGACTTTGTCTTTTTTTTCGCCTGATATATGTCAGAAACTGAAGTACATATGATGGAAAAATGGTTTATGTGATACATTTTTGTCAAATGGAAAAATAATGTTATGTTTCATACTGAGCAAAAAGCAGAGAATGTTTTTAGAGGAAATGTGGACTGCAATTATTGTTAAGTATATTTGTTAGGTTTATGTTTGGAATTATTTCCAACATTCAGTCTGAAACTAACCTTGAATATGAATTGCACTTTATATTTCAAATCCGTCTGTTGCTCTGTATGATGTAAATGCTTTAATTTTGTATGATGTGTGTTCTATTTAGAAGGAAAGGAATGCAGTTCAGATTTTAAAAGGGTTGTTTTTACAGAAACTATTGTGAAGCTCGGCTTTCACAAGTTACACAAACTAATAAGTCATTTAAAATGATACGTGGTTATTCAGTTCCTAAAATTTCACTGTGTAGAAGATTATTTGAATATCTATTGTAAGGTTACTTCCCTCTCCTCTTTTAGTTTACCTAACACTGTAAGAATTAAGTGTTATTACATAACTCTCCTGAGGCTATTGTATGTAGGTGTGGAGATGAATAACCAAAACATATTTTTAAAGGTGTACAGGTGTGAAATAAATCTTAATACACCCTGTGTTCTTTCAAATTTACTTTTGAAGTATTGCACAACATATTTCTTGAAGAATAACATTTGTATTATATGAAGAATTAAGACATTAGCATTAGACATATATAAGTTAATCAATAAATAGCATGATATAAAAAAGATCAAGTTTTGACTTCGTTATTTGTATGGGCCAATCTGTTGGTTTTCAAAATAAGTGTCAGGTAAACTGCTACAGATTAGTTGCTCAGCATCATATAAAAAAAAATGATAGTTTTCTGACTGTTTTTCTGATTGTTGAATGATTTATCCGAAATCTCTAATAGTGGGATTTTCAGAAAAAAAAAAAAAATTATGAAATTATGAAATCTAACCAGCCTAAAATATGTGGGATTGTGGTTTTGTTTGGTTTTTGTGTTTGTTTTTTTTTAAATACATGAACAAAAAGATTAAGAGATGTCATGAGCGCAGCTGCAGAACCACACGTAAGGATGAAGTGCTTTGAAGGAGTCTTATTCATCCCCCTGTTCAGACTATGACCACTGTTGGATATCATTTAACTTTCACAAAATGAAGAGCAAATGGATAGATGGACTTCAGGATAACTTATGCGTTAGAATTTCTCTGTGGAAAAGACGATGAACACTTAGCAGAGGATTTTTTGAGGTGGTGCTGCTATCTGGTCTTCAGTGCAGGGTTTCAGAGAGGTGAGGGTACCAAAGGGATTAAGGTGTGTTAAGAAGGGACAGAATCTTTGTTGGAAAGGGCTTATTTGCTCTTTGATTTTTGCATTTGTAGTCTTCAGGCCAAGAACTGTGTGAGGAAATAGGGAAAGAAATAGAGAAATGGAAAGGGAAATTCTGCTAATGAAAGCAATGTTTCTATTCATGAGAAGTAATAAATCTCCTTTCACTTTTCAGAGCTTTCTTTTCTTTTTTCCCCACAAAGGTCAGGGGTCAAGACTGCAAGGTAGCTTTCGGGGGCAGGGGGGTGGAGGGATATTAAACAAAAAAGAGAAAGGTAAAAGGAAATTAGTCATCATGGAACCTAAGAGAAAAAAGAATTTGATTATTCCTATCCAACCAGGGGAGGGAATGAAAAGTATAAATAACCAAAAAAAGGTCTCTAAAATCCTGAAAGGAAGCACAATTAATTGCTTCCTTCCTTCCCTCCTTACCTACATCACCTATCTCTTCTCATTATTAATTCCGGAGGGAGCTTAGGCAGGCCAAAGTGATATCATATTGATACATATATCTTATATTAATAAACATAAGGAATATATTTATTGCCATAAGAATTACATGTATTGCTATCTTATTTCTTCTCCAGAATGCAAGCTTTTTTTTCAAGACTTCTGGAACTGCCTCAGGCTGGAATTTGTGCATGGTATGTACAGTGATAGTCATCAAAAGCCCAAACCCTATAATTCATGTTGGGATTTTACTTTTTCTCTATTTCCCTCTTGCCAAGGTTAATCTGAGTGTGCTTTGCTAGACAGAACTGGAGCTAAAAGCTAGAGAGTAACAATTACTGTTCTGTGGCCTGTATTATGCTAACTAGCCTTGCTAATGACAGTGGGACATGCTTTTCTTGAAATCCACATGACAGTTGTCACCACAAGAAAATGAAAACATAGAGATGCACTAGATAGATAAATCCTTTTATTAAAATAATCTGCACATTTCTTTACTTCAGCATCACCAGGTAGTATGATATCTATATTTAGGTTTTCATTAGTATCCTTGGGGAAGTAAATATTCCTCTGACTCATTGGATTAATCTCTGCTTGTTTTCTACCCACCTTCTCACTCTACTTTTTAATAAAAAATCCCCAGTTTAATTTTGATCGGATTGCATATTTTACAGTTCAGTAACTTGATAATAATAAGGAATGTCTTTCTTTCCCCCAACCCTCCTAAGCTTGAGTTGATGAGAGGATGTTTCATAGGTCTGCTTGCTAGCATTTACACAGAAAGATAAGGATATTCAACTTTAAATCTGAAATTGTGAATTATAACTTCTTTGCTTTTTCTTTACTTTTTCTTTATTTATTTTGCTGTACAACTATGTATTGCCGTGCATGTGAGATAGAGCAAACGCATCCACACACTAGCATGTAAAAAAGCATGCAGAAGAAAGTGTAATTAAACACTTCGAGTTGAGTCCTATACAGAAGACTTTTGGATTTAACAATATAAGTATCTCTTCTGAAAATTAACTGCAAAGCATCCAGATTATATTGGGTGAATATTTTTGCAAAATCAGAAGGGAGAAGAGAGCTAGATCATAATCCTACAGGAAACAGATATATGCATAGATGTTAAGTTACCTAGCAACATAGGGCCTGATCTTTCATTTACTCCATTTCTCCAACCTTGCTATAGTTCATGGGGGGAAAATGACACACATTAGGTGTACCGAGTCCTTAATCTCTGGTTCAGCAGATCCAGAAAGAAATGGAAAATGTATATTTGTATATGTGGTTCTGGATAAGTATTACGAAAGGCTTATCTCCCTGCACATGGCAAGCACCTGTGCCTATTATTAGCTAGTATTTCACAGGAGTCAGAAATGTGTTAAAGTCCTACAGATTACAAGAAAAAGAAAACAGAAGCCAAAACAAAAACAATTTTAAACTTTACAACCCCAAGTGTTTTAATTACTTGAAGTAAATTACTTCAGGTTCTATTAATGGGACAGCATAAGGAAAAGAGTACAAAAAGGTTATGCTCCAAAACTTTTTCAAATAAAACCTTTTCTGTCAGTTGACTAGGGTAGGCTTGGTGTGCAGTTTCAGGAAATTATTGATTTATATGTGGCCATGTGCCTATGTCTGTGGGTACCTTCAGGATATCAGATTTTTTTTCATGTTGAAAAAGAGGAGCAATTCCTCTGTTACATTGGGTCTCCCAAGGATACTAATGTGGTATTGCAGGCTTTCAGAGAATCTTGGAAACTCTCTGATCTTTCACAAACTGGAAAACTCTGCACAGGCAAAGACTCCTGACTAACTGTAGAATCTGCCATTAATGGACCAATTCCAATAACTTTGTGTGTGTACGGCTGTGTATGTGTGTTTAGGACCTGATCTGTCATCCATGCGAGTCTTCTGTTTAGGACTCGGGTTTTTTTCTACTACTGAACAGAATAATCTAGAGGGTTACCTGGCTGTTCCTTGGGTATCATATAGCACAGAATACCAATTTATGTCTCTTTTTTGAGTCCTGAGTCAGCCTTGTTTAGCCAGTATGAGAATTAGAAGTTAATGGCTGCACTGGGGTTATTAGAGGGTCTTTTAATCCTCCAAAAGGCACTACAGTAATCACCGGTGTATTGTGTGGTCTTGTGTACAAGAAGCGCAGCAAAACTAACGTGAAGCTCAAGACACATATTTAGGTCCATGTGCTCCAGAAAGCACTGGACTCACTGAACATGAGGGCTACTTGAAGAATAATTCATTACTCAACGCTGAGAAAGGACAGCACAACTCAGCATCAAAAAGTTTGCAGAAACTTAAATAGGAGATCAGAACAACTTTGACACGTTGGTAGATGATGCTGAACACTAAGAGAAAGGGGGGTACTCTTAGGACCAGCAAAAACATCGAACCAACCCAAGTAATAACCAAAACTGGTTACTTACCTCATGAAAACAAAGTATATATTTCTTTAGATAATCTCAATTCAGGTTAAAAAGACAAAATTTTAAATATTTTTTTCCAAAACAAGTCAGAATGCTCTTCAGCATTTGCAGTCTTTTGTATTCTTTTAATTCATGTGTATGTTTCTATCTACAATTTAAAGTAAAATAATTTTGGAATGGAAATCTAAACTTTTCATTGTGAAATGTCAAACTAGGATTTTAAGGTTCAAAAGTCTCCTCTTCACACATCTTTTTATTTCCTCTAAATTAAATACTGCCTGAATCAAAATGATTAGTTAATTATTTTTGTTGTTAAATTGACATTTTCTCATGGAAGCCTCTTAGATGTTTTATTTCCCAGCCAGATCTAGTCATGAGACACTGAGCACCTGGCTGTAGCATACCATTTCCAGGGGACTTTTGGAAGCAATGTTATTTAACTTCCATCACTGCTGCTTTCTTGTGATCGCAAACCCTAAGTACTCAACAGTAAGCAAAAATGAATGAAATTACTAAAAATGGCTGTCACACGCACCATGGCCTTCACTGCCTTACCTTTTAACAGTAATGCCTTCCCTACTCCTTTTCTTCCTTTCTTGCTATAACATCTTACCTCCCTCATCAGTGTAAAAAACAAGGGAGCTAATCCTGCCAGGTACTGAATGCCTTTGATTCGTATTAAATTGAGGAGAATGAGATCAAACAGCAAAGCTCATGAACAGCTGCTGAAGTGACACCAAGGACCTGTGTACTTTGGAGAGTCAGGCATTGATGTAGCTGCAGTTGGGCAGCTCATTTTCTGACAATCGAGTTTTCAGTCAGGCAGGCTTGAGAAACAGTGGCAATAAGATCTTGCTTCGCCACATCTCTTCAGCTCCACCGATGCTTGCAGTCAGGGCACTTTATGAGTGAAAAAATAAGGTCAAGTGCCAATGCTTTGGTTCTTCTTTCTTGTAGTGGAGTTTAGCAGCCCCGAGGACTAAGCCCCCCAGCATTTTTTGTGTTAATAAAAAAAAAAGAAACAGCTCCGCAATATGTGAGATATCACACATTATTTTCTAGTATTACACGGTTTTTCTTTGCTACTTTTGATCCTTTAATTATTTCTTTTAATTAATAACAGTGTTTTATAAATTCTGTTTCCTTTTTCTTAAGCGTTCTGGATTACAGCTGCAAAAATGCCTTCTGTAGAGTGCTACCAATTGGCAGCTCACAAGGAACTGTAAGAAGCAGCTTAGCAAAAGCCATCAAAATTTATATAATCTAGGAAGTAGAAGGGAAAAGAACCCAAAAACAAATACACTTAACAATCCACAGAGGCAATTAGAGAAGATGGCAATAAAAGGCAACAATGATGGGTATCTGTACCACTGTAGTAGGTCTAAATTTTCATCAGCTGTTCTGCTATATTTTTTTTTCCCAGCTAAACTCTTTTGTAAATTGTCACTTCTTTAGAAGGATAGGACCTCCTGGAAGACCATTTTCTTCTTAACTATTTTGCAAAGAGACTATTATGTGAGTGGACTGTTAATTAAAAATAATTGAAAATTATATTTAATTCTCAGGAATTATGAAATTAAAAAAGAAAATAGGCTCTAGTTATTTTGGAGAAACCGAGGATCCAAGCGTTACCCTCAGTTACAGTAATTCAGTCAATTCTTACAGTGTAATAATGAACTATAGTTTCAATGTTTCAGATAAAGATCAGCTGGCAAACTTTTATTTTTAATTGTACAATTTTACTGAGCAACATTTGCCACAGTTCTGAAAAAAAAGTTCAATACTGACTATGCAGGTAGTTGGTAAAAGTTGGGAGTAGATGAGTCCATGTTCAGCCCTAGCCAGTGAAGAAAATCTTTTGTGGATATTGCATTCCTACAACTACTGTTACCAATATCGATCTCGGCTAACCACTGCAGTACGCTGAAATCAATCCAGCTACATTCCTTGGAGTCACCTAAAACTAGAGCACTCCATTGTTGAATCAAGTTCATTGACTTGAAATAGCTTTATTTGCACTGGAATGCTAACGCAACACGGAGACAGCACATGAATGTTAACACAACACAAAGATAAATAAGGGTATTCCCCCCTCTTACAGCTCAGAAGCCTGCACAAAGCAATCTGGTGAGGTTTGTGCTGAAAATAATAGGATCTGAAGGGAAAGAAATCCTTTCCTCTATGTAGTTTCCTTTATACCCTGGAGGGCAGAGGGTGTGGGAATGTATATTCTACATATGAACTGATTAAACTGCAGAAGTATCATCGTTAACCTGAATCAGCCCTGGCACTTTCTGGTTTTGGTGTAACTTGCTTGGCAGAGATGTGTTATTTTAGTTAAGATGGCTCATACCCAAACAGAGAGTATTTTGTAGATGAAGATCTAAAACATCCAGTGTGTGAGCATCCAATGACTATGTGTTGTCATGAAGACAGAATATCAAGCATGGCCACCATATGTCCTATCTGTCTGTTCATCAGTGCAGATTAAATGTTGCTGCTGTCTGTTGGACTTACCAGCAGTAAAGGTAGTGACTGTTAAGGAATCATTGAAAAATAAGTTTACTTTGGCCTGGTTTAGCTGTTAGACAACCATACATATGATTGTCTATACCATTTTTCATACTTTTGCAACTGAATCAAACTGCCAGATAAAAAAGGGAGATAGCCCTAAGCCCCTACTCATATGCCAGGAATTAACCTCATGTATTTACTTCTAATAAAGCAACAGAGACTTGCTTCCGCTAAAATCTGATGGTGATACAGTTGATGAGCATTTTTATCTCCCTATAGAAAATATAGCCTTTGGGGAAGTTAGGGTTTAGCTTAAGGTAGAGTTGAGGGACTATTATTTATGGTATTTTACTTTGTTAGCCTATACATATTTGCAGCACATTTTTCATTCATATGAATTTGCATGTATAAGCTGCTTGAATATATATATATTTATATAAATACATACATACATACAAACATATGCATAGATGTATATAACTATACGTATGCATTTATACAAAAGAGAACCTGGTATGTCACTTTGTGGTCTGCTAATAAATATTTTTTGGTTGCTCTCTTCCTCAAATAGCAGTTTCATTTTTTTTTGCTGTACCAATATCCTTCCCTCATTCACTAATCCACCTTTATTTATATCTTGAATCCAACAGGATGTACAGAATACTGTACTGGAAATAATGCAGACCAGAGATTTAGACCACAGAAAAAAGAAAACTCAGCCCTCCCGGGTAAAACCAGCCTTCACAGATGAATGCTTTTTTTTTTAATTGTCCCACTTGAGTGGCTCCTAAATGTCTTTAGTGCACATCCTATATTTGGCATTTAAAAATTAGTTACTAATTCTGCAATGGGATCTTTAATCTTTCAAAGCTTAAAACCACAACTGCATTCATCTTGTACAGTGTACATAAGAGATGCCAAAGCACCTCTGATTTCTTAGGAGGAATTTCATTACAGTTTAAAGCAAGGTTGCTTTCTAAACAGAATATTATTAAACAAGTCTACTGGTTCAGACCAGTTTAATGAAAAAATTTTTAAAATTTTTAAAAAGGAAAACAAATCTTTGCTTTATCACCATGTTCTTTCAGGCTGAATACATTCCTCCACTCTTCTGTTCTAGTTCAGTAATTTTCTCTTTTTAGGCTTTTTAGGTTAGGTCATGGCTATCAAGGCACATCCATCCCCTGAGTCTTAAAGCCATTTGCTGTCTTCCTGATATGGACCGATTTATGCCTCTTATTTGTACAGGAACATCCACTATCATTAAAGGGAATGGGATCTCCTGACGCCAAAGTTGTCCTCAGCATAAGGATCAAGTCTCCAGATGTCACTGGGCTGCAAAATATTAAACAAAATTCAAAGTAATTTTAAATTCCAGTTTAATAGCGTCAGGATGTGGTATACTGCTTGATACTCACAAGTGATGAACCTTTGTTAACTTGTTTATTGATAACTGCCAAATTGTTTTGGTTACATCTGATGGGATAATGTTATTTAGCTCTGTTCTTTGTAAATTTATTTTAACTACAAGCATCAAAGTTATTCCATATCCGTTATCAAACTGAGAGGAAGACAGACCTTCTTCTATGCAGATAAACAGACAGGATTCTTATACTGCTAGCAAATATGTGTTATTACTTACATGTGTGTTATTCCCAAGCAACATTGGTACTAAGAAGTCATTTAAAGATACATTCCTTTTACACATTATAGTTTTTAAAAAAAATTTATATTAATTGTTCAAGGCGGTTAATATAGCAGAGTTGTATCTGTGAAAAAAAAAAAAAGCTTTAGTATAGACAAAAGACTAGTTATTTCTAGTATTATTCCAGTTGTCAATCTAATTCTTGACCTAAAGACACTACTGCCTAAGCCATAACTCAGTTGCTTTACATATGGGTGAGCAACACAATGATTAAATTATTTAAAATCTCATTAGATTAACATTCCTGTCCCCAAAATATATTTATTTTTGATACTGCTATTGTTTTGCCCGCCTTCCTTCCTTCTTTCCTTGCCTCCCTCCCTCCTTCTCTGTCTCCTCTTTTCTCTCACTTTCTCTCTCACACACCTTCTCACTTTCTCTTCTTAACAGGCAGAAGGTCACAGCAAGGGGAAGAGTACCAAACGAAGTAAGTCCTCTCCACCCCCCCCCAGCCAAAGCCTCTCCCCTGTGGTTTAATTTTTCGTTCATTTTTCATACTCTCAGTGTTGTTTTAGCATTCAGTTATGCTAAATGCATCAGGAAAGCGTGAAGAAGAAGCTATTTTGCAGTATTTTGCATCTTTGATTCAACTTGTTTATGTTTGGATTATGGGAGAAGGCACATGTCTAAACAATATTAGAATGTATTATCTTTACATCTGAAATCCAAAAAGAAAACAGAGTGTAGGCCAACAGCAGGTTGTTAAATACAGTACCAGATGTTCAGAAAACAAATATCAAATTAACAATTTATGAAACAAACACATAAAGGTCAAAACATATTGTGCGTTTCTGTCAGAAAAGTGCTGTTTTAGCAATTATTCTGGCTTTAATTTTCAAACTCCTGACTGAACTGAAGATAGTATCACCAAGACAAAAAAGTCCTACAGGCCTTTCTCTGTGCTGTGCAGAAATTCTAAAAAAAATCCAAACAACCACATATAGTTCTGTATTTGTTTGACCCTGCAAAGTACTGAGCATCTCCATTTCACCAAGAATTCACTGGGAATTCTGGACACTCCATGTCTTTTGTCCATACTAATAATGCTACTAAAACAACCCCATCCCACACAAAAAAACCCACCACCCAATGAAAAAAAAAACAAAAAAACAAACAACAACCTAAAAACACCAAAACTGGGGTAACTGTAAACAGTTACAAGAAACTACACTGTTGTTTTGGGCTTGTTTTTTTCCACTTGCAGACACGCATTTGTAAAAGGATGTATGGTATATAAAATCCATGGTTGTGTATGTTTATAGAAGCAGAATGGATAGACAAGATTACCAGGTTTAAACTTTTAACAGCAATGCATCTGTGCCGGTTTTGATATGAAGAAGAGCTTGTTCAGAGAGTCCTAAGACCAAGTGCTTCCCAAATACATTATTGCCCTAATCTACATACAAACATCACAAAACACTTTTAAAATGTCAGTAAAATAAACATCATATATCTTCTCCTGATGTAACAACTGGGGCTGGGAGCATATATAAGTAAATGATAAAAATAATCAGCTCTTCCTCAAGTGATTTGTAACTTGTGGGAGCAGCCAAGCTTGTTTGTTTATTCTTTGTTTTTCATTCTAACACATGCCAATGGCAAAGCTTGGAGCGAGAGCAGTTGACAACATCAATTTTTATTTTTTAACAATTTTTAATTTTTATGGGCTATTTTTAAGATTCTCCAAGTTCTAGAACATTCATATTAGTGGTGGAGGTGACTATAGCTATGATGATCTAACATGGTTTTGTAATAGACCCTCATTTTCAGTTTTTCACACCTTTGCCAAAGTGAAAATATTAGGCTGATATTTTTTATCACTAACTTGGACTGGATATTTGGAAAATTAAAGTTTAAGTTAAAATTGTTTATCTATTTATCTCACTGTGATATCTTGTTAAATTGTATTTAAGAACAGAAAAAAAATAATTGAGAATTTCTAGTCTGTTGCAGAAAAACTTGAAATTTGCCAAGGAGGTCTTCGTGAGCAATGCTTTGTCTTTTAGCCTCTTTGTGAAACTTTGACAGCTTCTAAGCTATAACAAAATCCCATTATATCTACTGAGCAAGGTGGTGATAGCTAAATTAATTATAGTTTTGAATTACACACAGGCTGAACAGGAGACCATAATAAACATTGCACTGTATTGGACAAATTGTCCGTCTAACCCTATATCCCATTTCTCACAGTGACCAATATTAATTAAGGTGGTTGTTTGCAGCACCAGGAAGATGTAGCTTGACAGGTTAAAGGAACAATTGAAAGCGTGGCCTGCTTTTTGTCCCCTGTCCTTTGTGTGATCAATATGCTTTCGAGATTTTTTGTTGTTGTTGTTGCTGCTGCTTAATCAGATTATACACTGGAAGCTTCTACACAAATTTACTAAAAGGTTGGCATTTTAGTTGTTTATCTATTCATTAATCAATTTTTTAATTAAAAAAAAAAAGGACACATTCATCTCATAAACAGTAGCTGAAATCTCCTAGCAACAACAATGCCATTAAGATGTAATTTCTTCTTTTCCTTTTTTTTAATCATTACTATTTTAAATATCCTTGACTCTTCAGAGTGTCTGAATTTAAATGCTACTTTGTCATAGGATTGAGATCTTAAAAGAGGTTGATTTCCTTGATGTGAACAAGATAATGTTAACTTATAACATAGATAATATTCTAAATGTTTGTAATAAATAGTGTATAGAAGAAAATATCCCTAAATATACACAGAAAATAATGAATTCAAGGATTTTTTTGTAATAATTAGGAAAATTGCTTCCCAAGCATAATTTTTTTTATGAGTCAAGATTCAGAACAATAAAGCTACTGATACACATAATATAATCAATAAAATCCAGCTTTTATGACAGTCATCAACATAGCACTCTTTCGTTTCACCCCTCATTTCTCTCTGATGTGATGGTAGAGATGTAAAAGAGAAAATAAGTGAACAGCCCTCTGTAACATTAAAAGTTAAGAAATAACAATGTAACACTTTTCTTGTATAGTTATCCTTTCAAAGGAAATTTTGAAGACACAACTTGATAACTTTTCCTCTGCTTATTTTGCTTTGAAAAATAATTTCTTATTTTTATATTGAATATCTGACTACACCTAGATGACAACGTTTTTTTCAGCTATTCTTGAAATACACTAATGAACTAAAACATTTCAAGTGTTCATTCTGTTCAAAAAATGAGTGAAAAAACAAACTTAAAAGTTTTTTAAAATTGTGTCTATGTTTTTTTCAATAAAATATTATTAGCTATAAACACTCCCTTGATGTCAGACTTAATCCCTTGAATGGGATCAACCACATCTAAAATTAGTCATCTAAAAGTTAGTTAGTTTTAGTGTAAATTAATGTAAACAGCAAGGTTCTTTGTAATAAAGTGGCACAAATAATGCTTTCCCAACACCATCTATTCTGCTTGGTTTGTATGTATTTTAGCACAAGCTGAATGGATAATTTCTCTCCACTGACTGTAAGGATGCCTAGATGGGTATCTCAGACTACATGCTAAAAGCCAAAGCTATCACCAGACTGCTGAAGTGTTCCATCATAGATTTGCTTCAGTTTCACTTTTAAAAGTCAAGTTTAAAAGCAGCAAAATATTTTATTTAAATGATTTAAATATTTAATTAAAACCAAAACATTTTGTAATCTCTTCCCACTTTCTTCTCAAAAAAAAAAAAAA
>VFFE01007188.1:641131-703636 GCA_008921705.1 Burhinus oedicnemus
AAAAAAAAAAAAAAAAAAAAAAATCATAGTTACGTTACAAGCACTGCTATGGAAGTTAAGACAAAAGATAAAGTAAATTAAAGATGTCAAATCGCTGACTGAGATCAGACATGCATACATTCCAGAGAATATAATGCTAAACATATGCCATTTTCATTTGTCATCACTGAGAAGTAGCATAAACTTGTAAGTTTGCTCATTTACTTTCCTTCAAGTGCCATTTCATGGCACACTTAAACAGAAATGTCAGTTCAATTGAAGTGTGCAAGACAAGTATTTATCATCCTGTTTCTAGGCTGGGGGGAAGTATCAAAATGACCCTTTCTCTTCCCACGTCATTTTCTGATTTTAACATTCACATGATTTTTTCTTCCATCTTGCAGACACTCACCCTTAAAACACATAGATCACCTAATTCTCTGAGATGATATAATAAGTACCATGCTTTGAATTACGATGTTTATCTTATTTGCATGTTTAGCACTTCCAAGGTAATTTTTATCAAAAAAACCCACAACCATCCAAACCACTTCACCAAAGAGAAAAATAAGAGAAATAAAAGGGATGATTGAGGATGTATTGAAGGAGAGTGAAGTGCAAATATGTTAAATATGTTTAGCTGTACAGCATTAAAAACAATAACAAAAATTTAAATGTTTTATTCATTTTGATAAAGCCTAACTGTCATGATAATACTTCTAACATTGGAAGCCTATATAATACCCATGTTGTGTCAAAACATATGCATATTTTCTGGTAACTTAAGAAGAATCGCATAACTTCAGGCATAACATATATCACATGAAGTTACTTCTTACTGCTGTTTAATTATCACAGTAAAGAGATTTCTGTTGTTTCAGAAAGGACAGACAGAAAAGGAACAGATATCTTGTTTAGTTAGTTTTAAAAAAAAGTTTTATTTTTTTTTTCTGCAAACACTTCAACTAAGAATAGGCTAAAATTTAAACCGTTGCCATAGAAATATGTGCTTGTATGCATGGTAGCCTCTTGCATGCCATTGCAGAAGACTGAATGGAACTCTAGGAGCAACCCGATAAAAATTTAAATTAATACCCATAGGGGTTATGTATCATTTTAAGCAGAAGTGTACTGCTGGAACTGCACAAGAATGCGTTATTATATTGCTTTACTAAACTTATTGTTTGTGCCAGGTTATTTTATAATTTTAGTGCAGTTGCACTGAAAATACACTGTGTCAGATCTGCTTGCACACTAAGGTGATATAACTTTTTTTTTTTTGCAAGAACGGGATCAGATTTTATCTGATGGAGAAGAAAAGGCTTTGTGTACTCGAGTAGAACAGCCCTTAACTACTAAAGGTGAACATTTCACACTTTCTTAAGCTGGTGGCAAAACTCATTAGGGTGAAAGTTCGGGCAGCAAGAAGCTGCAAAATGCTCCTCCTTCCCAACAGAATAATCTCCAGCTTCCATTACCCGTGAGAGGTTTTGTAGGTCTCCCAAGTATGAAAGTCCCCCAAAGACAAGTAGCTCTTAGTAAAGGGGCAACCTCTTTATCTTTGTATTTTTGTCAGTGGCTTGTTCAGTTGCAAAACTAAGCAGGGTTTTGTTCGAGAGTTTAGTGTAGTTGCTTATACTATTTGGATCAGTCAGAGTGGATTTGGCTACATTTTTATTCATGTGTGATCGAAAGTGAGCATCCTTAGATGGTTATGGACTTCAGCAAGTAGATCCTTTTGTATTTAGAAAAGTTTCTGTAGTTTCCGTACGCGAAGCAGGACAATTTCTGTGGCTGAATCTTATTCCATATGTTTGTGTGGTTTAAATTTGTGGGAATTCTTTGTGATTTATGGTACAGAAATTTCCAGGCAATGGGCAGGACTTCTGAGCTGGCTGCTGCATAAGTATCTGGTTTTGGTATTTGGGAACAAGTCAGAAAGTGAAGAATTAGTGGTTTGTGTTGGTAAGCTACAGTTGACCTAAGATCATCCAGATATTTGTATAATCTGTTTAAAATCTATAATGTATGATCCGTTTTAACCGTATTAGGAATATGGACATGGCCAATCAAAATCACAAGAATCTTTTTTTTATTTTCCTCGGCTTTACCCAGACAGAGGAATATTAGCACTGGAAAAAAATGCGGACTAAAAAATGTTGCGAGTATTGTGTTATGTTACACTACATTCATTATGACTATGTTTAGCAATGGTACCTTACTGGGTGAACTTGTAACATAAGATGATATTCAGTGTAATTGTCTGAGAGTTTCAGAAACTTTTGTATTATCTTATAGGTGGAGAAATACAAATGAGTTCCATCAGTATTACTTCTCCAAGATTAATTACCAAGTCAATTTATATATGTTGTCATGCTGAATGGTTTTATTTACCAGCTAAAGTTTCTGAATCAATTTCTGCGTATACATCTTAAATACATTCTTCAGTTACGTGAGAGAGGAACAAAGTCAGCAGAAATTCCCCTAAAGGAAAGAGCAGTGTCCTGCATCAAACACTTGAAGGTTAAGACTGAAAATTGATAGCAGAGGAAAGAACGGACAGAAACAGCCCATTGTAGAAGACACTGAGTTGATTCTAAGTGTATGACTGCTTTAGGTGCCATTTTGTTAGTGGTATTGTTTTAGCACAAAGTGGTTTTGCCCCACAGAAATATCGGTGCCATCAGAACTCCTCCATCCTTCTCCCTTTCCATTAGGCAGCAAGATTGATCCCCCTCAGATAGTTTCCAATTAAGCCAGTGGAACAATTTCTCTTAGGTCTTAATGACTTTTATTGATATCATGACTGTTCAGACAGACCCCTCAAGCTTTGGTCTCAAAGCATGTCTAAGCATGGGTTGTCATGCTTGGTTTGCCTTACTTTACCATTCTTCAATCAGCTGCAACTCTCTTGCAAGTGGGAAGTTTAGCAAACAAGGTGCACTAAAATGTGACTTGAGGAAAACAAAAGAATGGGAAGATAATGGTTCTTTTTTTTTCTTTAAATGGCTGTGAAGCCACAATGAAAACTTTGGGGACCCATGGAAAATATATGGCAGAACAGCTATGAAGAAGTTAAGAAGAAGTATAGTCTGGTGGAAAAAATTAGGGAACGTGACTTATTTTCTGGATCACTTTGTAACCTCGAGTGTAGGTGGTATTTGTCTCACCCAGCTTGATGGGCTTGAATGAGCTGCCCTAGCACAAGACATTAGTGCTTTAAGAGGTGTCCTGGAGAATCAGAGATGTGTGTGTGAGGCTGGTAGATACAAAATAAGGACTAGGGCACACTCATATTTCTGGAGTGGCAGCTAGAGCCTGGGTGGGATACATTAGGGCACCTGAAATAGGAGTAGATGCCTGGGAACAACTGAATTGAACTCTGGATCTACACTGAGAGTCTGGTGTCTTGATTCACTTGGTCCACATAAGTAATTTGAATTACCTTGGTATTTGAGCTGTCTGCATGGTGATGACAGAAAAGACTCGAGGCTTGGGGGACGTATGGTCAGCTGGTGCCCAGGCAAGGTACTTTAAGATACCAAAAATGGCACTGCATGTCTATGAATGGGCAGAGGAGTTGAATCCTAAATGTAGCTCAGTTATATACACCTGCACTGCAGATAATTAACGCACATGAGAACTAGATCAAACACTTGAAATTATACAAAAGAAATGATATCAGAGATGGTTAGCTGAGAGATGACAATTAATTTTTAAAGGGCAACTGTGAATTTTTAGAGGGGCTCAATTAGGTCAGATGTATCCCACACACTTTCTCCATCTGTTTTCCTAACTTGGATTTTGGTTCTGCCTTTTCAAATTGCTAGGTCTTTGACTTCAGGATTGCATCCTAACGGTTGCTCTTGGATGGGACTCTTATTTCAGCTGATGCCTTTAGAAATTGCTATAGTGCATAATAACTATAATAGAAGCATCATAAAGTAATAGAAGGCTCAGGAAACAAAAATGTAACAACAACAAAAAAATACTGACAGTTATTGCTGCTACCGTAATAGTAAATAACTGGTTCTTGGGTCAAGCTTGAAATATAAATGAGGAATAAAATACTCCAGGGTTGTAGTTATTATTGAAGTCATTAAGATGATCACAACGAGAGATAAATGTTAGCAACAGACGGGAAAATACAGTGGAAAGTGTTTCAGAAAAAATCTGGTTTATGAATAGAAAGTGCCAAACTGTAAGCAGTTTTTCACAGGAGGATTGAAAAGGGAAAAATATAATTTAATTATGGACACACAGTAATAATCTATTCACATGAGGTATCTTAAAGGGAAGACAGATGCTAGGAAAGATTTAAGTGCAGGATGTAGAATATATGGCTAGACCCCGGAGACTATTAGTCATATTGTAAGAGGATGTATCAAGTTGCCCAGGATAAATATGGCACAACAAAGTTGGCGGTATTGTGTACTGGGCACTCTGCAAGCAATATAGACTTTTAAAAAGAAGTGTCAGAACTTAGATTGGGTACAAATGGAGAGAATGAAATCATAAAAACAGTGTAAGTTTTTTTTCACTGTTACAGTTCGGGCAGCAAATGTTCCAAAATTAGTTACTGTGGTTATAAAGGTTGTCTTGTAAGTTGTCTTTATTGTGGAATTTTCTCTATTTTAGTTAACTTGGTAAGAAAACATTGATAAACAGGATCTACTCAAAATATAAGCACAGTACTAGTTCTCTGGTATGTGGTGAAGATCATGGTAGTTGAAAAATAAGTGTGTGAATGAAAAGATGATAATTCCCTGGAAACATTCTTCAAAAAGCTAGGTCGATGGATACTTCTAAACCACTGAAATAGAAACAATTTTCTAAAATTTTGGGTGCATTTTTACTGTTGCAATAATCTTAGATCCTTATCAGAAATTGTGTTCTTCCCTATGACATTAAGCGTGGCACAGAATAATGACATTTAAGGGTTTTCTGTTTTCTTACTTCCTATAATAAATTAAGATGCATATATCCTATAGAGAGAAAAACACCCAAACCTATTTTCGTTTTCTTTCTCTGTATTTTTTTTTTGTCTTTTTTGTGCTTTAATTTAGATATACGTAGTTTTGAATGTAAGAACATCATGCAAAGACCAAAATGACAGTGTAAGAATGAACAAGAGGAATGCACTAAATACAGGTGTTAGCCCCTGCAGATTTGCTGAAATGATTCAGGAAGAAGAGCTGCAGATCTGAACAGCAGAGTGAAAGACGTTACTGGCATTGGCTAAAGGTGCCCATGGGAACAGGAAGCACTTACGTCTTTGAAAGGTTTTTCTATGACTATGCTGCTATTAATGAAAGATGATCTTAACTAACTACAATTTTAGTATAAGACAATAATCCTCTGGAACTAAATAAACGAGAAGGTGTATTTAGGATAATGATTAGACTGTTGATTTGGACCTTATAATAAGGCAATATTGAAATTAAGGCGAGAAGGAAGTGGTTCTTACTACGGATTCATAAATTACTGTCTGCCCAAACTTATTAGCTCAGTTGCAGACATGTTTATTAAATTAGGCCCATTTGTGCTTTGCACAAATTCATAGTATTCATAAGCTCCAATCTGAATAATAAACGTAATTCTTAGCCTCTTTTTGTATTGTATTTGAGCATGTCCATTATGATAGATGGATGAAATTAGGAATGAAATGAAAGTGAAGAAAGAATTTTGCTGATAAGGTTTAAAAGCAGGTTGCACATTTTAAAGGATCAGTTCTGGCTACTAGTGTTACTAACAGAGTACTGGTCAGATAATGTTGCAATATGGTTCATTTACCTGGATTTTATCAGTGCAGTTGGTTATTTGAAAGTAATGAATTTCTGATTATGAAGCAGCAAGTTTATGATAAAGACATTTAGTAGAGAGTGCTAAAATTAAGATAATTGCTATAGAAGGGCTGATAGTACTGGTATTAATGGGGCCTTAATCATATCTAGCATGATACAGAAAGCAAATGGAAATTATCAACATATGTGTTTCGTTAGAACATATATTTTTTTAGACTAAATCCCATCCACAAATAAGTTTCTGTAGTTTTCACTGAATTAACCTTTTTTTCCAAATGTCAGGGTTTACCAATTCAAAAACAATTATTCCTGTAGAGAGAAGAAAGTCAGTTGCAAATCCCTGCTCTGTCTGGATTGATGAGGAATCAATCTTAATCTCTCGTGCAGGGCCAAATTGTGAAACAGCAGTGGAAGAAAGAGAACATTTAGAAAACATAATTGTGTGATAAAGATCCTTTTTCATTGGACTGAGTGGTCCATACTTCTTTGGCTGGAATGGAATACTCTATCCTGCTAAATAAATGAAACCAGAACCTGAGTGAACTCAAGCACTGGAGCTATAATCCATAATAGATCATCCACAATGGAGAATCCCTACTGAATAACTGTTATATCATAACCTAGCTCTTTTTTGGAGTTCTCCACTAGCTCTGTCCAAGACAAAATTGCTATGGAGGGGACTAGACTTTGGCAATGTGAACATGAGCCAATTTGTAGTTGGACTTTGAGCCTAGGATTTAATTCTACTTCTTGCTTATTTACAAGTGTGAACATGCATAGTATGTCTCCTGTGGGCTCAGCATTTTGCCCAGAGGTCCATTAAAGGGCTTAAAAGTTGAGGGTTTTTTGTTGTTGTGTTCCCCCCACCTACCCTTTCTGCTTGCTAGGGTTTGATTATGCAATTCCTTCTCAGAAATCCTGTTGGATATCTGTAACCACCTGCCTTTGGCTTTGACTGACATTGCCTGACTGGACAAGCAGACAAGAATATATCAATGAGAATTTTTGTTTTATTTAAACAATAAAAAATAGGAATTATTTTTGTTTGCCATGTGAGCTAATATATTTTATATTAAAACTACTAGCAGGGTTAATTTAAATTGGTGTAGTTATGACCAATGGTATTTGGATATAATCCCAACCTCTTTGAACTCAGGGTAGACATTTGAGGCTGGATTTTAAAAAGAGTTTAAATATCATTTGAGCTGCGCATGCTTAGACAGTTTTTAAAGCATCCTAGGGTACCTGAGATACCTGCACAGGCTTAACACATTTTCTTTTCTGGACTAGCAGCTGGAGTCCAGGCAAGACACTTTAGCATACGTTAAGTATTATGGATGATTATGTTAAGGCATCTTAAGTGTTCCCTGGCTGAAATGTAACAGCTGCATTGTAAGCACATGAATTTAGACATCTCAGCCTGTAACTGAATTGCAGCTTCTAAGGTTGGGTGAGCTAAATCACAGCTAAACTATTTAATTTTTATATTGCTGAAGTTAAGTGTGATGAATCTCGCACTTATGAATAACATCCTCAGGATGGAACTTTCATTTAAAAATAAGAATATACACATATAAGAAGACAGCCAAAGAATACTGTTCAAATATTTTTTTTTCCTTGTCAAATCACAATTTATTAAAAGAAAACCAAAAAATCACAGATGATACATACAATTGATTATCTTTGGTGATGTTTGCTGTAACAGTAGGACACAGACAGATATATATTTGCTTGCAAAGTTTTTACACTGTATTAATATTTAATGTTACATTACTTCATATGGGAAAGTAGGATAATATTCCAGTAAAATAACAACAACAGCAACAATAGAAATGAGGCTTTTTGTGATTTTTTTTTTTCTCTAGAGTGTCCCTCTGTAGACTTCAAGAGAACATGCTCAATTTAGTACGATATAAATGGGATCACAATAAGACAAAGAATATCGGCTGACTTACTTTCATAATATCATAGTATGCTTAATTATGAAATAAGTAAGTAATAATTTATGTAATATTGCCCTCAATAAACAGGGTAAAATTTTACTCATTTTACTAGCATCAGTCCAATAAAAAAAAAATCAGTAAATAAAGGAGAACGATGAAAATAGCTAAGCCCGACTCCTTCTTAGAAAAGTAACCTTAATATTTAATCCAGTAGTGACGGAAAATTAGAAGCCATGGACTTTGCTGTAGTATCTGAGTTTGTAGAATGAGTCTAATTCTAGGTAGAATCCATAAAGCACGCAGATCAATATAACCACAATTGACACTAATTGACAAGCCAAATTGACGGTATTAGGGCAGAGGCCAAGAAACCAGATACTAAAGCTTTTTTTTTTTTTCCCCTTCTCTCTCTATGATGCACTGATTTGAACAAAAGATCTAAACTTCCTGAAAATGTAGATTATACATTATGTGCGTCAGATTAACAGATGCAGCTATTATGATTTTTTCATCATTAGGTTCTGAAGCTGAGTTTCAATATAATCGTTCTGCTGAATTTCTCACACCTACAGCGTAGAGGCCTCCTGCTGAGGAAGTTACCCTTGGCGTTCTGCACAGTCAATGGGGAGAAATGGGAACTTTTAAGGTTCATGTCACATTTTGAGACGCCAAGAACAGTTCAACTCTAGACACCAAATTTAGGTGACTAAATCCTGTCATACGGGTGTGAACTGGGTGTCTAAACTCTTATTACTGTCATCAAAGATCTAGTCAGTACAGTCATTAAAGAATAAAAAGTATCTCAGCTCAGTCTAAACAGATGCTTAACATGGAATTAAACTTTTAAATGTAGTATTATTTCGGGTTTCTTGGAGTATCCCGCCTGGCATCTAGCTGCCACTCCAGAAGACTGTAATTCTTTCACAGGTCCTGTGTCATACCTGTGAGCTCCATGAACGTCCTGGATGTCTGAGATACCCTAAGGCATCTCAAATAGTACCAGTCATTTATGCTTCGGCCAAGACCAAATTTTCCATTGACTGTATCTGGAACTTAGATACTTAGTTCACATTTAGACACCTATGTTTGGAAGTCGTAATCTCTAAATAAGCCTTATCCATATTTAGGAAGAGATAAAGCATGTTTTAAAAGTTTTATTTCTTTTCATTGACTTTAACATGAATCTAGGTCACCTAGTCTAAATATATATCTACAACCATAAACAGCTGCATTTCCTCAAATTAATTTCACACTTTGAGTCTTGGACCATATATTCCTTTGCTATAAAATAGCATAGTTTCATTGATCTTCCTGAATGGAGAAGCGAGGATTCAGGTGTCTGGCCTCTCCCTCTTCCCTCTTCTCTCTTCTCTCTTCCCTCTTCCCTCTTCCCACTTCCTTCTTCCCCCTTGCCCATTGCCGCAGCAGCCAGCACATCTGGAAAATACCAGCACCACAATACATCTGGGCTCTCAGACCCCAAAGGGACTGTCCCTCACTTCAAGGAGTCTGAGTCCATGAGGAAAGTACCCTATTGAGCACAGATATCTTTGCTCTGGATTATGTCTTTTGGAGGGGAGAGGGTGCGAGGGGGAAGAATATGGAAGTTTTAGCTCTGAATATCTCAGGGATATTAAAAACATAAATGAAAATATGAAAATACATGGAAGCCATTTTCTGTCTCAGGAAGAGCTCATATATGCAGAAATGTCATGTCAATTCCAAAGAAATCATGCTGATAGCTGATAATTAAAGTATTCTTTTCCTCCTTTCATGCATCCATGTGGCATTTATTGCACATATTTGCATACTATCCATGGTGAAGAAAAATTTGAACATTCCTCCTGAAAATAATGTTGAAGTTACGAGAAGGATCAATGGAGATCTTGGCAGACCTGAGTACAAATTGTTAAGAGGAGTCAAAAGTAATAAAAAAGTTCCCTTGCATGGTTCAGAAACAAAGTGTAAAATCCATTTATAAGTTAAAATCACTAAAAATATCTTTGGATTTATAGTAATTAACTATATGGCCTTTTATCATCAGTCAGATTTAAAAGATTACAAGAAACAGACTGAGAATGAATTGGCCTAAGTTACTTAGCTTCAGAAACATCAGCAATGGTTTTAAATGAAGTAAATATCATCTGCCTTACGTCTCGCACGAACAAGGCTGTACAACATAACCACCATACATAATTCCTAGAAAATGATTTGGAAAAAAATCAACTCCCCAAAAGTCTGCATTGAAGTAGAATTTTCATTTGAAGAGAAGTCTGAGGATGGTGAAGCAGAATGAAGAATTTCATGCTGGATTTTTCACTACATTAGGCAGCCTGTGTGTGACAAACAAAAACAGCTCAAGTTTTCATTCCTAATTGACTCTGATTCCTTGCAAATTATGCATATGAACATAGTTCTGTAAGCAAGTTTTAATTATTTTTCATGTTAATATAATACTTCAAACCAGATATTGTACATTACTATTACGTTCATCATCACACTATCTTGCTCATCAGGTTCACTGTATTAAAATTTTCATTGGATTGCCCTACAGAATGGTAGAACAGTTTCAGTTCATTAACTTTTCTCCCATTTCTCCATCTATCAAAGTAAAGTTTCAAGATTGAATTCTATCATATAATTTGTGTCATAAGCTATTTGTAAACGACTGGATACAGGTTTTTAAATTGAGTGTTATATTTTTAGCAGTTTCCTAGTATTTTGAAATAGGCATGTGGAAAATCAATTGCAACATGTAGATAAGTCTTCAAAAATACGAAGGAAGACTTTTGCCTAGTCAGTTCAACAGACATTATGATAATAATGCATTAGTGTAAAACCTGAGAGTTGCTTTACACAATGGGAATCTTTGTTTTGTATTCAAAGTTTGAGCTGTTTGAATTTTCAGACTGTATGCAGAGACAAGGTTAATTCAAAAGCAGTCTCACTTCTGCACATCTGTATTTTGATACCATATAATAGAAAATCAACTCAAATAAATACAGAATTTCAATTCAAAAGCAGTAATAAGGTTAATAATAGAATGGAGAATGGTAGATAAATGGTATTATATTTAAGTTGAAAAAAAATAAAAATGAATACTTTGTAAATTGCCAGACACATGAAAAAGGATTTAACTACTTCCATAACCACTTTCCTCCTACTGATCTTCACATAGGAATATTGTTAACATGCCTTTAGTATATCACACACCCGCCCACATATAAAATATGATAATCTGATTTTACTTCGATGTATAGTTCTGTAAATTGGCATTCAAATCAAAGAGTGTGAGACTCTCTAATAGTAGAATTGACTTATGCCTATTTATGGTATTTTACATTAACAGAAAATAAATGAGGCCTAATCAAAGTTAACACTCTGTTTGCTTGGCCATGTTAATACTATACTCCTGTATTCATTGCACATTCAAAAATTCCATGTATTCAGTGCAAGTTATGCAGTAATGGTGGGGAAATCTTTGACCAATAGATTCTGCTCTTAGTTAAGTCCCAGTGTTGAATTATATTAATATAATATCTAGGGTATATGTTTTGAATTGGAGCTGACAGAGTAATGAATATTCTGGTTGATGGAGAGAAGGGGTGCGTTCATCAGAAACCCAATTACTTCTTCCTATTTTGGGAACTGTATAATTATATACAGGGAAGAAATCTTGTCAATGTTGATGTCAGAAGTGTGAAATAAAGCAAGTAAATTAGGACCCTAGTGTATGTGCCTAGCACTATTTAAGATACCTTAGGGTAGCTGAGAAATCGGTATGGTGATGGTGGATGTCACACAGGACTTATGAGAACCTCATATCCTTCTCAACAGAAAGCTGGAGACTAGATACCGTGCTGTAGGACACCTAAAATGTCACTGACACCTAGGTTAAAGCACTTAAATAAGAAGAACACACTGACACTAATATCGGTTGGTTCAAGGTTCCTGTCTCAAGTCCCTGAACCTCAAGGCAGGGACTGAGGGGAAAAAAGTACCTCCCATCATAGGAGAACATCCAGTTCAAGAAGACCACCTGAGGAATATGAATATACACAATTCATGGAATCGAATGAGATGCATCCCAGGGTCCCGAGGGAACTGGCTGATTTAGTTGCCAAGCCACTCTCCATTATATTTCAAAAGCCATGCCAGTCAGGCAAAGTCCCTGGTGACTGGAAAAAGGGAAACATTGCACCCATTTTAAAAAAGGGTAAAAATGAGAACCCTGGGAACTATCGACCAGTCAGCCTTGTCTCTGTGCCTCCTAAGATCATGAAGCATATCTTCCTGGAAGCTATGTTGAAACATATAGAAGACAGAGAGTTCATTAAAGACAGGCAACATGACTTTATCAAGTGCAAATCGTGCCTGACCAATGTGGTGGCCTTCTATGATGGAGTGACTGCATCAGTGAACAGGAGAACTACTGTTGTCATTTACCTGGACTTCTGTAAAGCCTTTGATACAGTCCTCCCTAACATCCTTGCCACAAAATTTGAGAGGTGAGGGTGTCCTGGTTTGAGGTAGAACACAACCAATTTTCCTTTCAGTAATTTTACTTTTCAGTGAAGTCTGTTCTAACTGCATTCCTAGTGTCTGCCTCCAGCCCTCCAATGTGGCACTTTTGACAGACGGGCTGTTAGATGGATAAGAAATTGGCTGGATGGCCATGTCCAAAGAGTTAAAGTCAACAGCTCAATGTTCAAGTGGAAACCAGTAACAAGTGTTGTCCCTCAAGGGTCCATACTGGGACCAATACTATTTACTGTTTTCAGCAATGATATAGACAGTGCACCCTCAACAAGATTGCAGGTGACATTAAGCTGAGTGGTGCATTTCATACTTTTGAGGGAATGGGTGTCATCCAGAGAGATCCTGAGGAATGGACTCATGCAAACCTCATGAAAGGCATCCCTGACCATGGCAGGGAAGTTGGAGTAATGATCTTTAAAGACCCCATCCAATCCAAAACATTTCACTCTGCGACTCTATGATTCTAAGAATCCTACCCAGGACTTTTCTGAACCTTTTCAAAAGTTACATGGCTTCTTATTTTTCTATTATTTCTCATGAATTAAGCTTTTATTTGCAGGGAAACTGCACACAGGAATTTTCTTTTCATGTCATGTAATGTAAATTATGTATGAATTTCAAGTACCTTCTTCTTTTGTGTCTTACAACTGACCGTAGAATAGGAGTTTTACTTTGAAAACTTTGAAAAAGGTATCAGTATCAGTCTCTCTATTAACCTATTGAGGCATGTCTTTTTACAAAAACGTAAAAACAGGTAGAATTAATTAAAGCAAAATGCTTGGTTCTACAACCAAAATAACGGAGTGAGATCTCAAAAATATTCAAATTCTTCCTTTATGAAACATACAGGCTAACAAGAAAATATTTATGTTAGAAATAGAAGTGTATGTAGTTTCAAAATTCATCATGAGGGGTTAGTATAAGTGAAACAGAGTTTAGACTCTATCTAATCTTTTTAAACCCTTGGGCTGGGTCAAATAAATTATGACACCTACCAAAGGAAGCAAAACTAAGAATCAAACCATTTATACCTAGTTTGGTGGTCGATAGAGAGCAAGAGAGGTATTATCAAAGGCGGATTTTACTAGAGATGAGATCTTAAGTAAGCAGAGGTGCCTAACATTAGACTGGATGAATCTATGACTTGCTATTTAAAAGCTTAGAATTTTCTGTTTAATTGTGTATTTTTTTTGTTTGTTTGATTCTTTTGAAAACACCAGCTTCTTTTATCCTCACTGAAACTTATATGTGCAGGGATTCAATTCTTTTGAATATTAGGGTCCACACACAAATATATATCTGAAAGTCAAACATTAAGCACTCAGTTTTGAAAGAGTTGCCTTTTGACCTTCAGTGTTACCTGTATAGGATTTGTAATGTATTGTATTTTTCTCTGACTGCAGGAACGCTTTTGCCTTTTATTAAAATATTACCTAATAGCCCTAGTGAATTATTGACTATACTAAATAATTTTTCAAGCTGATGTATTTTCTGTATTCAGTTGAAGTACTTTTATGTTTTATTTCCAGACCCTTTTCATTCATTAGCTGGATTTGGCATATTTCAGTGCAATACAACTTATGTCTTACATATTTTTCTGTGTGTTTGTAATGTCATAATGGTTCTTAATATTTTTATACTCTGGTTTATCTGGTTTGGGATAGATATAAAGGTACATATAAAACAGGTAGAGAGACGAAATCTCATAATATTTCTTTTCAAAGTGTATGGAAACTATCTCAGACAGAAAAAAAAAATCTGTCTAAATTTCAGTGAAGTTCTTAAAACAGTTCATGCCCAAATCTTGCAAGCCGATTTCTATGTTTATTCTGAATCCTTTCACAGACATTTCAATTGCACACTGTGAGGCATTTCGGATTGTACAGTGTAGACTTTTCCTAAAGAGGTAAATGAAAATTCTCCTTGTAAGAAACTATTGAAATATGAGCTGGCATAAATCTCTCTCCTTCATGCATTCATGTATTCATTCCTGATCATCCTAAAATATGACAGATCTACCAGAGTGATGGTGAATATGGGCAAAATATAGCATACACTGCTGTGTGTAGGCTCACAAAACAATCCCAAAAAAGTTACCTTTTCCGTGTAAGAGTTCAGGGAGAAGATGGAAAAGACAGGCCCAACTACCTATTCATCTTACTTCCAAGGTGTTTGAACAAAGTAAACTCACCTGTGAATGTTGTTCCTGAGACTTAAACACCTACTGCTCTTTCTACTTTTGAAAGTAGGAAAAAAATCTTATTTAATTCCATGTGCTCAGGATCAGTTCCTAAATTTCATCAGATAAAGAAATAACTATCTTGCATGATGAGAAAGAGAGATCGTAACAATGTGTTTTGTTGTATCATGTATATTATTATTATAAAATATTTTTATTAAACAATTTAATATTAATTATTATATTAATTAACTAGCAATCATTAATGAGGGATTATTTTAAAATACTAAAAATAAAAATATTGAAAAGTAAAAATATTACATATGCCTCCTGTCTATAACATGCTTTATTAAATCACAGAAACCAGAGATCAGAAGACAGGCAGCTACCGATGCCTGTGCACATAATCAGTATATTTCTACAGACTTAAAAAAAAAAAATCATTAAAAAAGAATGTTTAGCTTTCATAAAGAAAAATTCCATTTCGTGTAGTGAATTCTTGCTTGATTATATGTTTGGCTGTATGAAGGCAAGGTAATAAATTTTTTGAAGGCTTTTACAAAGTAAGATTTGTAGAACAAGAAACCAAGGGATATTTTTACAGAAGGAAGAGAATGGTTCTCATTAATTCATCAGGAATATACACAGAGTGCAGTTTGTGCAGTGTGGCAAACATTCCAGAGAACTGAGAATTTACAGAAACAGTGTCTGTCTGTCTGTCTACCTGTCTTTAAATGCTGGACATTATTAGGTGCAGTGGACTAGTCTACTCCCTTATTACTGTTCACTAGACGTTACTCAATGTAATGAGCTGGTATATTCTAATATGTTGTATCAGCTCTTGAAAGAGTTGTTAGCACTTCCTCATGGACACAAAAGGGGTGGAATGGTGGTATATCAGGAAGAACATCCATGTCGATACTTCTAAATATTTAAACCAGTTGTCTCAAGGTACCAGTCAAGTGATGAATAAATGAAAGGAGGAAGTTAGAGCAAATGCAGGATTTCAGGATTTCGTCTTTATTGGACACATTTATTTTATTTCATTGTTTGCATTGAAACAGTGACATACTTTAAAAAAAAGGTGATAATGCTAGAGCTTGGATAAGTTCATCCATATAGATATCTAACATTTAACATTCTTTTCAAAATTTCCACAAAATAATGATAATTTTATTGTCTAAAATAAAAAAATAGATTTTTCATTTTAATTCAAAATATTTGTCCTAGAAATCTTTTCTCCAGGCTAAAGCATGGCATATGTCTCACTGCTAAGCAAAATTTTTAACACAGAAAAGCATTAATTTTTATTTTACAGACCCGCAAACATAAGGGAAGATTACATTTTCAGGTGGATTTCTGAATTCAGCTAACCGAAGAGCTTCATTTTATAACACGGATTATAAATTGTGCTTGCAATTAATCTGTAATGTGACTAATCCTTTTTATTATCATAATAAAAATAAAATATGTTTCACATCCTCAGTGAAAAAGCATTTCAGGAGTTTTTAGCACAGGGACTCAGCATGCTCATATGCATTCTCCTACACTTATCTACAAGTTAATACCTTGATCTTGCAATAAATGTCATGCAGGCAGAACATGGCTTTTAATCCCTCAGTACAACTGAAAACTTACATCTATAAGGGCTTATTTTAAAGGCAAGTGCTTTATTTGACTGCCTTTACCACAGAGGAAATAAATGAAAGAAACCCCGAACAACACCCCAAAACCCACAGCCATGAACTCTTGATTGATACAGGCAATCATAATTTTTTTTGTTAGGCAGAAAAACCTGTCAAGAAAAGGAATTGAGTTTTCTCAGTATTTTAATGAGGAGTTACGTTATAAAAGTCGGCAAAAAGTAGTCCTGACCTTCTGACACTTTCCTGATGTCCCTGATAGATGTACAACTGAAAACTTAGCAAAATGAATATATGCAAGTATTAGGTTAATATTTATTATTAAGTTGGCTTATAATTATTTTTTATAAGTTACCTATGTTCATCTGTGTTAGCTCACTAAATTTTTTCACAGTTAGATAGATGAAGTTAACCAAATAATAATACAAGCCAAAATTTTGATAAAATTATTGCTTTAAAAAAGTAAACGGGTATCTATCATTGTGATTGTGAGTGGAAGTGAGGAGATGTTGGCTTTGCAAGATACTAGATGTACCTCTTTAAAAAGCTCTGGTAAAAAGCTGGTAAAACAGTCTTCACAGTTGAGTATGGATAGTACATCTTACAGTTGAGTATGGGTACAGTTGAGTATGGGTACAGTTGAGTATGGATAGTATTTCTATAGACATGTTAATTTCCAGAAAAAAACATGCAGATCTTTCCTCAAAGAAATCAAATCTCTAGCTGAAAACTGCAACACAGTAAAATATTTTTTAATATATTGTTTTATATTTACATTTGAATTCTTTAATAAGTAATTAAACAACTTTGTTTCTTTGGTTAAAAACGATCTCTTCTGGGAGGACACTTAAATAATGATTCACATACTATTTTTCTACGACGCAATAAGAATATCCTACAAGTGATTTTTTTCTCAAGGACTGAAATGTTTTTTTCTGGGTCAAAAATAAAGTTGGGTTTTTTTTTTTTCAGGTTTTTTAGTAATGAGAAAACTCAGGGGCACATACTTCAACAAGCAGATCTATTTTCAGACTGTTTGATGAACCAAGTTTTGTGTGAAAATTCTGTTGGTTTTTTTCACTCCATATCTTTTTTGCTATGTTATTGGTATGTAGCAAATAGTTAAAATGTTGTGCTCTCATTATTGGCCACAGAGCTTCAAATCATCAAAACACCAGAGTGAAAAAGTTTACGGATGTATTTTCTGTTGTTAAGATGTTGTCTTGTTAGGTTTAAGTACTGTCATACTAACTGTTTCTTAGTAAATAAATCAACAAGTCTATTTGTAATTTAATTCCAGTTTGTATCCAATATATTACTCAAGAATATTTACTTCAGAACATTTACCCTAACATTGCTGTTGCCTGGACACTTACAACATGAAAAATTGGTATCAGTTATTAATACATCAGATGACTTATTTTTCATACATTTGTCTAAGTTGAAACTTTTTTAAATACTCTGCAACTACTGTCTGCTAATACTTCAGATGAATAGGTTTAATTTGACACAACTGACTTGCAGAGTTTATACACTTGCAGTAAATGTGTCATCTTAAGCTTAAAAACTTTTCAGATACCGTCATTTGTCCTTTTACTGCCCATACTATTTGTAAATGTAATTAACTTTGTTCACAGGAGAAACTTGAAATATGTTGAATAAATATAGGTAGCTGCTGATAACACAATATTTCTCCAGCTAGCTGAAGCTTGTACATTTTTTCCATTCAGAATTATGCCAAGTTCCAGAAACAGAAATGAATTGACTAAGGACTTTTTTTTTTCCCATTAAAAATATATTTTTTCCTCTACTGGAAAATGTCAGTTTCCCTTTTTACCTGTACCTTATTCACTTTCAGAGTGATTTTATAACTTGATGAGTCTTTGCTATGCTTAGCTGTTTTTTTCTAGGGCTTGGTTTCATATATTCCCACGATTTTTTTAATTCATATTTTAGATATACCATCAAAATGAAACTCCTAGTTTATAGCAGCTGCTGCATCTTTCTGGACAGTGATGAAACTCTGCTATTTCCAACTTTTAATGTTTTTACAAAACTTATCCATAAGCCTAATTTCTAACATAGAAAAATAGATAAACTGATTCAGTGTGAGAAGTGTTCAGATGTGACTGTTAGAAGGAAAGGCCTGTGAAATTTCATGTTTGGTTTTTTTCTGCAAGCCTGATATATTCCATTCACTCAGACAGAGAAATAGATATGCAGTAAAAAGCCAGACAGGCCCAGTGAGGAGTGAAACCACAATTTGTCGAATAAAATAGTTATTATTTGTATGGTATTTAATTTTTTTACAACTTTTCTGCTTCTCTTCAGTCTCACTCTAAACTTGTACCGGTTTTCATTGAGTCTTAGTGTATTGTTTTTTACTAATACAATGGAGTTGATACACAAACACAATTTAAATTTGGTGAGTAGACACATGTAAAACTGGGAAGGTATAGTAAAATAGAATAAATAATCTGCAATAGAGCCCTCAAGGGAACAACTTCACTGTTCCTCAGAAAAATAAAATTTTGAGGAAAACACTGATAAAATTATCCATTATAAAGGGTTCAGAAATAAAGGGACTTTCCATTTTTAAAAATGTTGACAATTCAGATATGTAAATAAGTGCTGAACAACTGATTCTCATTGACTGGGGATCTATGCAAAAACAATTCTCTTCAGTGAAAGTCTTGACCAATTAGTTTTAAGGAATTACGCAAGTTTCACCTAAGGCTTGACTACCTTTCTTATTCCCTCTTTAAGATCTTCTGTTCTTTATATTCTCTTCAGTTTTTCCTTATTATTTTTTTCCTTAGTTCCTACTAGTTTGCTTTAGTTTCAAACCCTAATCAGCTTAGCGATATTAAGATAGACATATTTTGTTCTGTATTGCATAAAACGTTGGGTCAAGAGAAAGAAAAAATGTTTTCTAGTCAAATCACGGCTACCTTCATGACATGGAAAAGAACAGTCTCTCTTTCTTGATTAAGAGGCAGAAGCATTCAGTTGTCCACAGCTAGGCAGGTCTGAAATGCCTTATGATAGTCTGTTGGGCCCCCAGCAGGTCCTGCGACCTGTCCGTCAGCTCTGCAGGTGCCCGCAGTATGCTAGAGCACTTCCAGCGGTGTGGGATGCCTGCTGGTGGGTAGCTGAAGCACACCTAGATATGTGTCGTCTGGGTGATATTAGGCACCTATTTAATCTGTAGCCATCTACATGGTAACACCTAAATTTGCATAATTCAAAAGCTGAATCTCAGCCTGAAAGACCTAACTCAACAGATATATGGCAAAAGCTATTTTATTTCTTTCTTTACCTGGTTTCTTAACATGAGGATACATCCATAGATTTTCAGTTCCTTGAAGAAAGATGAGGGGTCCTGCAGCATGAGTCCTTCTCCAGAATCTCTTCTTCCCCCCAAAATAAGTGTACTTGTATTATAACTGTATCGGAGTTTGGGTCATGATTAAAGAAGGCAAATACTGTACATCTTGGTTAGTATCAGGGACAGGGAGTTACCTAGCAAAAATAACATCTTAAAGAGTCTATTTGGACATATAAAGGTGGTGTTTGATGATGAAAATAAAAGTGAATAGATACGAACAACGTGATACCTTATGAAAGCATTTTAAATACTTGATATTGGGTGACTGCATTATTCATAGGAAACAAATATGCACCTGAGTCACACCAAAGATTTTCAGACTATGTGATGAATTTCCACAGCTGGGGAAAAAAATGTAGGAAAAAGTAGGATTTATCAAAAATACGTACATTGTATTTTCACGTCTTCAACATAAATGGTTTACCAGCAGTCTTCAAATACGTTGTAAATACATCATAAGCTCAGTGAGACATATTTATATAGATGTACATTCATGCTCTTATATTTGTAGTTAAAATGAGAACAAAGAGTAGAGAGAAGCCGTGAAGTGCCTGAGGCTCTCACATTATTATGAATTTGAGGAAAACAAAGTGGTCTGCTGAGGACACCTGTCTTTCTGTTTCTGTGCAGAACCATAACTCTTCAACACAGAAGAGAGAATAGACCTTAACAAATCTAAAAAGAATTTGGCTCAATAGTGTGTAGGAGAAAAGAAGCACATGTCCAAGACATCTTATTGCGATTTACCACTGCAGAAGTTACTTTAGTCATAATTGGCTTCCACAGCAAGTAGCTTTACCTGCTACAGTGGTCAACCTATTGCAGAGCCAGGATTGAGAAACATCTTTGCCAGCTTCAAATGACTGCAGACAAAATCTAGCGATAGGGAGTTGTCTGATGCCCTGTTTCAACAGAAAGACCATATGTTTAAATAATGTTTTATTTAAAGAATGCGTTTTTTAAAAAGAGTTCCCTTAATTTCTCAGGGAATGAGGTTCCATAATGGTGTCAAAGGAGTTTTGGGGTTTTTTTGTTTAACTTTTTCTTTTCCAAAGCACCAACATAATACACAAATTTAATTAAAATCAGAAAGGATGTTTCATTAAAAACCACCGTGTTACTATCATGAATAAGCTGATTTTTCAAAGACATTTGTGAAGATTTTGCTAAAATATTTTCTTTAATGTCAGGAAGCAAGAGAGTGCACCACTTTGAAATGTAAGGGTCAAAAGTTCCACCTGGTGCTTGCAAGAATAAAGAGAGGGTTAATAAATGAGTTCAAATTTTGTTTCTTTGTCTGGTTTTGCTATGTACAATATCTTCTCTTTAATATATTAGATAGGTGACACTATATAAGTAGGAGAAAGTACATTTTTATGACGTCAGGTACAAATGTCTTCTGATATTTACTGACAGGTTACATTCACATCATTTACCCTGTGTAATTAGACAGATGTATTAGATGCGCGAGAGTGGGCTTTTGCTGTTGACAATGAGGAGCGTACCTCTCTATTGTAAAAATAACAAATATGAGGTTTCACTGTCAATCTTCTCAAGACCATGCATAATAATTATTACATGTATATAATAGAGGCAAAAGTGTAATATAAGCCTGTTCCACTATGCAGTGCATGGGGGTACGTGCAAAGAACTTTTCAGGTATGAGAAATATCAGAATTTGGAACATCTGAATTTAGTATGCTTTCTGATACCATATACTTAAAACGCTAGATCAAAAGCCATTGAAGTTAACAGCATTCTTTCCAGTGTTTACAGTAAGTGTATTATCAGGTATATTTTCCAACATTTACAGTAGGTATAATATCATATGTACAGATTATATGTATATTATGTACAGAACTTAACTGATTCCCAAACCAAACCTGTCTTTTTATTTATTGAACTGTTACAGAATACATTGCACTCAGTCTGAAGACTCCCATCACTTCAGTGAAAAGCGAATGAGATCCTTAAATGGTAGAGATAGAATGTTATAACATCAGAGAAAACAATAGTGACTAGCAAGACTGTAAATGTATTTTATATGTGCAAAGTATACTACATACTACAGAAGTAGATGCTCAAACTAATTAATATTGTTGGTCAATAAATTACCTTTTGAATCACTTGGACAGTATGAAGAGTATGCTTTTTGTCTGTTTTCTGTGTATTTTGTCTACAATTCACACCAGTCTCATCAAAGTGATGTTAAATGCATGCATATTTTCCATCACATAACTGTGAATTTTAAAGATATTCATTATTTATACATAATTAATAATATTACATACTTTTAATTTTATAGTGCTTACTAATGACTGCATTACTCTGTTGACAAGATTTTATTCTTTTGTTTATATTGTGATAAGTGTCCTAGGCGAGTACTCTTTTTATTCATTTGACTTTCATTAGCATATGCATTCTAAAATGATTGCCACATACAACTATGCACTTTTTTGGTAAAACCTTAGTCCATGGATAAATATGGATAAATCAATGTACAAATACTAGTGATACTTACCAGGAAAAAAATGAAACAAAGCAAACAAAGAAATACCACCGTCTGCATAGAAGTTATTAGATACTTAGAGAATTTTTGAAGCTATTTTTTAAATTTTTGAAGGATAAATAAACTAGAATTTACAGTATCTATATTCTTTTAGTTTTGTACTATAACATTAACTTCCTTTCTGTAAACCTCTATATTATACATTACAATAAATGTTTCTTGGATAAGATGATGTGTCACATGTAGGATGCCACTAAATGAAGATTGCAGATCACTCTTAAAGGAAGGAAAAACAAGTATAACAAGTATAAAAGCATTGCCATTTCTGAAATATAGAAGGACAAAGAAATTAAGTTATAAATGTAGAATAACCATGTGGAAAAATAATACTATGGACCACAATTTAGAATGTGATTACCCTTCATCATGAACTAGGACTTAGCTAACATTAAGGAAAGATGAGGTGTAAAATAAAATTTTTAAAGTATATTATGGATCTCAAGTTAAAGCAGTTGACAGTGAGTGTTATCTGAAAGGAAAAGTAAAACCACAGCCAGTACCATGGCATATGTTTGGAATAAGATGGATTGTACTGTAGCTGGCTGATACGTATATGACATAATTCTACAAAGACTGAAGTGATTAGCTTGTACTGGTTTAGAAGCAAAATTATCTTTAAATAATCATCTTTTCATCTTTTTTTTTGCATTTATCACAGGAAATAAGTTTGCAAAAATAAACATGAAGCAAATTTCAGACAGATTTAAGTTACCAATGTTTTAAAAATATAAAACACTTGAAAACTGTCAAAAAGGTAACCTGTTTTTACAACAGGATTTCCTCTCATGTTTCATTTATTAGTGGAATCTCTGACTATTAATATTTGTCACTAGGTTTCAAATATATTTCTGAAATATTTTATTCTTTATGAACACTGTGGTTACACAACTATGAGGTTGCTTCACTTGCTGTGGTTACCTAACTGAGACCTTACTTCAACATTCAGCATACAAAGACATTTTCTAAATTTACTGCTGGTATGGGCAGTTGAGTTTCCACATAATTAAATTTAATGTCCATTGATCTGAGGGTATAATCTTTTTTTTTAAATGCAAATATACAAAATGCTTATTTGAATAGCTGATTTACATGCACAGAATAGCTGTATGCAGAAATAGGATAGACTAGTTGGCAATATTCTCTGTAATATAGGAAGCATATCAAAACTTCATCACGCATTGGAGTTTTTCTGGTACTGAGGTAATGCTATCTAGCAAAGCATCCCTCTACCTACAAGTTGGTTGTCTAGACTTTAGAGGTGGTTGGAAGGGATGAGGTTAGCATCTGAACTACTAACATAAACCTGAAGTCCTGTCTCTGAAATTTGATAGTCGACTCATACCAGCACATTGAATACCTCTGGCTATTCATGGGAGCCTTTACTCTGGTGAGAAAATTAACTGAGCATGATTCACTCTTTTAAAAATATGGTACAAAATACGTATGAAGATACATACTCTACCTACATTTTGTTTGCTTGTTTCTTTGTTTATTTAGATATTTTACCTCACAAGTGGGAAACCTGGACTTACTGCTGATTTCAGTTTACTGGAATTTAAGATCATATTTTATAGTCTGAATGGGAAAGTTGTCCATTTCTCTACACATGAGTCACTGCATAAGAAACTGAAAAACTGTTAGAGTCACATGGAGATTAATCAAGAAGAAACACGACTCTGGAGCATGCAAGTCTGTGGAAAAAAAATCCCAGATTTCTAGTCACTACTTCCAGAGTTTACAGTCTTGTCTTTACCCGTGGTGTATTAGTCACTGGATTAAATAACAATGCAGAAAAGAGGAAATAGCTATGAAGTCTGCTACTTGCTAGGCATCATCATTTATGCGTTTTGATGGAAATGATGCATGCTTTGTCTTGATTTCGATTTTTGTTTCATAGCTAACAAATAAGACAACTCCTGTCTAGAATTCAATAGCCTAGGTGCAGTATTGACACCTGTTGATTTACCAGTCTAAATTAACAGAATATATTGTGAAAAGCTAGTGCTTTTTACACTAGATAGTTACTGAAATGAGAACTTTCTGGATCATTTATTTGGACCTATGCACGAAAATTATTCATTTCCGATATAGGGATCTAAAACACTAATTTTGTTATCACGCAGGTTCAGTTCATCTGTGTGTTTTACAGCTCTGACTGCAGCCATAAGACCTGATTTGTAATACATTATGCGTAATTTCTTGAGATTCATAGACATTGTATGGTTTTCTCTGAAAGATAATACCAACAGTGAAACTTTCAAAGTCTCCTCCTAGATTTGAACATAGCTTAAAAAGTCTAGAACTGTATTCATCCATACAAATGCAAACAAGACAATTGGATTTATGGCTCTATTTTTCCCATATAATAAGTTGTTATGATACATATGTTGTGAAATAAAATTATTCTACATTACTCAAAATTAAAATGATGAAAGTATTTACCTTTTTGCTCCAGTGAAAAGTTAGCATTTTAATTCTTCAGTGCTATAAGTGATTTTGTGGAAAGAGAAAGCACGCATCTTTTAAAGATTCCCAAGTTCCCTGTAATCAGTGTTTTGTTACCCTGATTCCTACAGATACTCTAAATATATTTCTCACTGATCTCACTGGGAGAAACACATTCAGAGCAAAGGGAGCAAAATAACTGTCATTATTTACCGGGTCCTTCATTTGTCTTAAGATGTTTTATTGAGATGTGGGTACTATGTTATATCTAGCTGTGTATAGCTAAATGTTATTTGTTTACATATCTTTCTATAGTTGGAGAATCTTTTTCTCGTTCCTTCCTAAATTCATATCCAAATGTTGCTTGACAGTGCATGAATTTAGTATAATCTGCATTACCATATGTGATTTTTTCCTGATATAGTGGAAGTGATATCTTGCACCTTCCTTTTAACTCATTCATCTTTTCTCTGTTTGTTTCAATTTCACCATTTGTTTTGCTTCTTACTTCTTCATTGTTTTTCTTTTGTGTGGTGTGGAGATACTTTTTTTCATTGTCTTGATACACTGAAAGTCCATTTTAGTTATATAATGCTTTCCTATTTCTGAATTGCCCGTGTGATTTTTAAAAAATGTTTTTGTCTACAAGGCACATTTAGTTACATTCATTTTCAAATGTAAGTATATAAATGTGTTTATACACTTATGCAACTGTACATATAAAATCCTAGGACGACATAGGTGATAGTTGTTGAGAGATCCCCTGTTATTCAACAATATTTGCTTGAAATTAACTCAGTAGGTTCTAGAAAAGTTTTGTACCAAAGTTTCTCAGTTCTACTCAGTTTTCCTTGAGCGTTTATATAACTTACAGTATGTTGCTATTGACAGCAAAAGACTCACCGGGGAGCTCTACTTTAGCCTTGTTGTTAGTACCTTGGAGCAGCAATTGTGAGTCCCAGACATTATCCAGGTTTCCTGACACCCAAGCATCCCACACAAATTAGTAAAGTATGCCATGCATTCACCCACATTTCTATTTGGAATTCCCAAACAGGAATATGGGATTCATGTTTGACTGTGATACTATACAAAAATATGTTGCGGATATGTTAATGCAGACGTATTCAACTTGCTTTTTTATAAATTACATTTGTAATTTTAAAAATTGTTTCTCTGCAGAATGATGTATTTATTTTTTTCACTCTATAGCCTTCCAGAGTGCATCATGTCTCTTCTCATCATAACCAAAAAGAATGTATTTTTTTAAACCTGGTTGCCTAAGAGTAGGCACCATCAAACCATATTTAGATATTCGAGGAAATGGCCTGATTTTGTGAGATGGTAATAGTAACGGACACTGGAAATGCAACTCTGACAGTAACGACAGGATTTTTTTATTCATTCTTTTATTGTTGTGACATAGAATTATTTTTATATTAAATTTATTTCTATTATTTTAGTATCAAACCCAGCATTCTGAAAACAGTAAATATTTTTCCTGTTAAGTCTGGAAGTAGACAGGGTAATTTTAGAAAGGCAAAATGTCTATTTGAAAGCTAAGGTTATCTGCCTTCTTCCTTCTCTTTCAACCTCCTCTTTCCTTCTTTCACCGTTTACAAGCTATTAAATTTTTCATTGTGCAGGTTGCTCATCTCCTGTCTGATCACCTGTCTTTTCAGGTGTCAGTTCAGCAGTTTCAAAAGCAGGGGCAGCTAAACATCTTGCACGTGTACCAGTTCTGTTTTACAACAGAACAAAGCTACTCAAAACCCATTTTTGCAGGTAACTTAACAGAAGTGTTGACAGATCTTTAGGCAGCTCTTGAGGCCAAAAAGTGCCAATAGCACTGTTATTCTTTTCATGAAGTAGAAGTATGACGGATCACAGTTGTTTTAAATGACCCTAGAGAATCATTGTTTCAATGCAGAAACTTATGGTGGCTTAACATGCTCACAGCACATTGGTCTAGTCAATGCTTAAAAGAAATGAAAGAGTTCTGTTATGTTGTTGTTGTTTTATGTATATATTTTCCCCAGTAATATTGACTTAGGTGTTGAAAGCATTCCAAAAAAACCAGAGCTAGCTTGTCAGACAGACAGACTGCACACTTGTGCATATACACCCACAGAAATACCTACCTTGGATAGTTTTCATAACATTCTCTGCTCCAAGATGTAGAAATCATATGTTACATAACCACCTTTTTTTTTTTTTTTCTTTCTGTATCTGTGACAGCATTTCAAAGAAATTTTGATTTAATACTCATCACAAATGGCAGACAACCCCGCAGGTCAGCTTCTGCTGCTTCTGCAGAGCTCTATACAAGGGGTACCATCAGTCTGAATGGACCTATACTCACTAGAGTATACCATTCTGATAAAAGCATAAAGCCAGCATCGTATGTGACACAACATTGTTCTGCTTAGTCAGTCTTACTAATTTACAAAATGGACAGACATCATGAGAAACATATAGATCTTAAAGCCAGAACAACTTTACGAGTATCTACTGTGACTATTTCACATCAACAAAGAACTTCATGCTTTCATTTACACATTGTGTCTCTAATGAGGTGATCCTGTTAGATCAGAAATTTTAGTACAGCATCAGGAATTCATAGCACGGAGAACATCATAGTTTCACAGTGTCATATGTTTTATCCCTATACAATACGGTCATAGTGCATGGCTGAAGAAAAGCTCTACAGTATTTAGGACAACATTTTATTAGCTTTCCTTAATTAACAAAATTTAAAGTATCACCAACATTTTGAAGCATAAAATTTTTACTTTTTAAAATAGTCACAAATGGTAAACATTTTTAAATATTTTTAAAACATTTAAATGTTTAAAACAACGGGCATGAATCATGCCAAATCCAGTGCTGGCCTGTCTCTCCCTGCTGACTGTAGAGGGAACTTACTAAGTTTTCAGAAGACATCTGCAGATAAGATGAAGTCTTCACTGTAATACCTCAATTAGATAAAATCAACAAAGAACTTAAGAAATTCATCACTATTTACCTGTTATAAAGGTAATTATGCATTATAAAGACTGGTTTATCAGCTAATACATAAACCAAAAACTAGTCATCTGAAATTACATTCAGCAGTGATTTAAGCTAACCCTGTGACTTTGCACTGAAATGGATTTGAAGTAGTCACGTGGTTTATTCTGGGGTCACAGCTGTCACGGCAGTACCTTCCAGCTGAGGAGTGTAGTGGCATCTCCTTAAGCTGTTCCAGCTAAAGTGCGAAGACTATATTATTATTCTCCCCATCAGATGACTCCTGCCGTATTTATTAAGAAAACTGCCAGCCAAAAAATCATGCAAAATAGCTAAGTACTTTCTGACTACATCTTTTTCTAAAGGTACATGCAGCTTTTCCAAATTCTGTTGTCCCAGGAATCTTTTACTCATAAACTTGAGAACTCTCTGATCTAGTTTTTTATTTTTTCAGAACTTCCCTAGGATATGACTTAAAAAGCTGTTGCTTTTTGGAGAAGACCCAGATAAATGGAAATTAACTTTCCTTGCCTGTGCTAAGTAAAGATAGCAGAGGAACAAAAAGTCATGCATGGCTCACACTGAAGTGGAGTACAGATCTATTTTATACATAATACATTGATGATATTTTTCAGAAGCTGTTCATTCTGTTACTCCTGCAGTGCTGTTGAGGTCCATGGGTCTTTGTATCTTCCTGCATATGTTCCAGTCACGTTAGCAAGTATTACCCAGGTGCAGTTTTACGTTACGCAGCCGGGTGCTACAATATTGTGCTATTTTTCATGGTTTTCAGAAAGTGGATTTTCTTTTCTTTCCCTAGCCTTGAATGGACTTTTATATCCTACCACACAATTGTGACAACAAAATCCCTACTGATGATGAGAAATTCAGATGGGTAACTTAGAGTTTCTTCTTACCATTTTCACATTAAATGACCTGTAATTGCACTTTTAGAACTAAAGAGGCTACTATGTACATATATACATGTATAGCTACGTAGATGGACAGATAGATAGATAGATAGATAAATAGATAGATAGACACTCTGTGCACATCTCTGTGTGTGTACATGCACACAAAAAACCAGGGAAAAAATAGTAATTTAATGTTTAGCAATGGAGAAATAGGTTTTCAGAAGTTTTAGATTTTAGGAGAAAAGCTGTGCTTTGGTAGTTTGGTTTTCAGCAGTTACAATGAAAATACTGCTCTTGAAAATACGCATTTTCATACACTATCTTGTGCAGTTATTTTCTGTCTGGCTTCTGCAGAGTTCGGGATTCAAAGCTGACCTCCGTGCCAGCGCGTGTAATCATGTAAAGAGTAATCCTCACAATAAGGAAGAACAGAATTTGTTTGTTTGTTTGTTTCATAATAAACAGGATATGAAAAAAAATAATAGTTGCCATGAAGACTGAAGCTTTCTATATATAGAAATATATATTCCCTTGTATATAGTGTACAAATACTAGTAAAAGGTAACGTCTAAGTGTTTATCACATTTCTACAGCTAACTTTGCATTTGAAACAACTTGTATTGGCACAATAATTGTTCTGGGTTTTGTTTTCTTAACTTTAAAGAATAATTCTGTATGAAAGCTCATAGAACATTTTATTATAGGCAATTTATGAAAGTGGAACTCTTATGAACGTAACAGTAAAATTGTGGTGAATTGCTGCAAGTGACACAGCTGCAGACTTCTACCTGTACCTGTCAGGTAGAAAACGGATGCACCACAACTCAAATAGCCAGCTGCCAGAAGTAGAGTGTTCCTAGTGGTAACACTGATGTTGGTATACAACAGAAAACTATATCTGGTGTTTTTAACGATGTGCAAAAGAGGTGTGAAATAGTTTTTAAAATGTGTAATGCTGTCCAGATTGTAGCCACTAGATGCAGTAACAGATAACACCCTTTCTGGTACTTTCCTTCCTCATAAATCACTTAGTGGCCCAAAATTGGAAATAAAGGAAAGCCTGTTAGAAAGAGGCAAGAGTTGGAGTCAAAAGTTCCTGAGAATATATGCTATTCCCTGCTTGTAGGCTGTGGATGACAATTACTGCAAATATGTGAGGAGGTTCAGGGAAGATTCAGGAATAATTTTCTCTTTCCAGGCTTTTCTTTGTGGATGCTGACTGAGTTGACTGGTTGTGGAGGGAATTAATACATTCTGCTAAGGGACAACACGTGATTGACTTAATCGGTTGTAATTTAACATCTGAAAGTTAGACATCTAAAATCTGAGACAGGCATTTTAGGATCCCTTTATAGTTAATGGAGAAAAATAGGTTCCTCCAGGGATATTCATCTGTTCTATCTTATGATGAGATTAATGACTCTCTAGAGGTGCCTGTTCCTTTCCACTAGCTATAAAGGGAACAACCACAGTCATAGTACTCCCTAGGATATGGTGGGGATATTTTACTTTAACCAGACATTCTCCTTAGAGAGCAAAACGTGCTATCATTTTTTCTCAAGTATACTCAAGCTCGTGTTCCAATTTGTTGAGACAACATCCACTAAATCAGTTTGTGTGAGAGAAATTGAGAACAAAGTTTCATTGTTTCAAAGCATCTCTGCAGCGTAAGGACAACAGTTGTATTCCAGCACTGGTCATAACTGGAACACACACAAAAAAATGCTTTTGTCTTGAATTAAAGTTCAACCTCTACAAATATAAATGAGGGAAGTTCAAGAGATGGAAATTAGGACATCATGTCTTCTTAAAGCGTAATGGTCGGGCTGCTTCTTGCACTCTGAGACTTCACACAGTTTAAATGGGCAAGATTTTTGTCGGAACCAATCAATGGCTATGTCCAGCAATGGAGCATGAATACATTTACATTTGGCATTAGCAAATGTAAACATACCCTGTCATACTTTTAATTACTCTGTACTCTAGGTTTGTTCCGGAAGCTATGTGCCTGTGCTATTATGACACTGTGTGCCAGCACACCTAAGATGCCTTCTTTTTCAGAAGGCTCCTGCAGAACTATGCAATAGCTCAGGCAGGGTGATGTGCTGATGAACCTACCTGGCTTCAGGGTGCCCCAGGCCAATGCACAGGCCAGGCAAACCTGTAGCTGTCTATAGCCAGTCATAGCCACATACCTCAGCTCCTTCTGAGTTAATGTCAGCTACTGCTCCTAAATACGAAATTGGATTCCTGACTTTAGCTCACTGTAGCTTGAGAACATGGCCTTTCTTTAGATCTTATATTTCAGCTTCAAATTTTTCCCAGCAGCCTCAGTTTTTGCCTTGATAACAGTGCAGAGGGTCTTCCTTCTTGCGAGGACTGAGCAACCCAAACCTGTCCAAAAGCACTCAGCATCTGGTGGGACCTCCACGTTCTTCTAAAATAGACACAATTCCTCCTCTTAATAGAGTAAGTAGCCTGATGTTTAGAATTAAGAATTCAGAAAGAGAAAAACAAAACCAAACCAAACAAACCTGTATATCTCCTTCACTCGTCTGAGGAATTCAAACTCTTAAAACTCACCTGCAGGGAGGGTTTTCTGGACACAACTCTACTAGCTCCTGAGTCTGAGGGGTAAAGGGACTGTGATGCACACACCAGGAACCAGAAACAGCTTATAATGCAGTCTGCAACTTGCTTCCTGATGCCCTTCTTTCTGAGGACACCCAAATTTCATCGAGGAGTGGACTGTGCTGGATGAATTGTTTCGGCAGCTCACAGCTAGTTCCCTGGGGCTCTTTATGCTCAAGGCTCCCTCCATGTCTCACATCAGGAGAAGTCCAGGGCTAAAGCAAAGACACGTTTTGTCACTTGACTGTCAACTTCCAGCTTTGTGATGGGAATGAGTGTGGGTCCCTAGGCCTCCAAGGCTTTTCTAGCTGAAATACTAGAAATACCTAGGAAATATCTAGGGTAGTCAATGTCAAATTATCCTCACACATTGAAGAAAAAACTTGAACACTTTATGCAAGATATAGGTACAACCGCAGAGTGTAGCATCAAAATACAGATGCTTCTGCACATATCTTGTAGTTGCCTTATTTTTTAGTAGTTTGTATGTAGATGGATTTTTATAGCTTTCACATAAATATTCCTCTCATTAAAACATGAAATGTACATGTTTGTAAAGGATATGTAGGATATTGTAAAAGGAAATGAGTATTTCATAATTCTAAATCTGTCCCTCTAAGAAAGGATAATAATTAATATATATTCCAAAATCCTGATGAAAAGTGCATGTTTCTTAAACATAGCGGTGCAATTCGGGTAACTCCTTTGCCTAAAAAAAAATCTGAGTGTGTGCTTTAGTTGTGGATCATTGTGTATTAAGTTTTATTAAAGTGTAGGTCATTGAGGTCCTGATAATCTGTGTCTTGAGGAAGGATCATTTAAAAGGATCCATTAAGATGAAATAAAATATGCATTCTAATCTAATATACAGCATAGAAATGATTAGACATCCTCTGCAAGATCAATGGTAAAATTAACTAAATTAAGAATTTCTTATTCTTACCAGTGATGCAATTTTATTTGCAAAAGCAGACTGCTAGATATGCTTGAATGATAAACTGGGGCCTTGTTATCTGGATTTAACAATGCTGGAAAATCCTTTAGAATATTTTGCTTTACCAAGGTTTTGAAATACAATTTCAATTGAATTAATTGTCTTTGCATTACAGAAAGACAAAATTTTACTGATAAAAAGGCTGAAAGTGACCTGCAGTGAAGAGATACACTGATCCAGACAATCCTTTTATCATGCTGCAACTATTGGCAGCATCATGTTGAGTGTGTGCTTTTATTTTGACTGTATTTGAATTAGTGAGGGTCTAGATTGCTCCGATTCATTTAGAAGAAGCTTAGTTCCATTATTCTGGTTTATCACTCATGCAGCAGGGTCTGTAGATGTCTAATCTAGTAATTATCACACTATCTTCCTTGGCCTCTATTAAGAAAACCAGAGCTGGTTTTCAAAAGGGGATGAAGCAAGAAACATTCTTTTTAATCTGCCTGATCTGAATTTTCCACTCTGTAGGGCAAAGGGGAGGGGCGGGGAAGGGGGATGGGAAAGAGAGAGGAAAGGCAGAAAAAGGGGAAAAAAAAAAAAATCTTGTTTCATTTCTTCATGGAGTCATTGCTTGAGAGTTTTTGAACCTCCTTTACAATATTAAACAGTTTATTTTATAGCATATAATAGCTTTTTAAGAGTAATTCAGTATTTCTACTATTGTAGCAGTGAATAGTCACAAAACATTTTGCAGCTTTCTGGCACCTGCATGAAGCTGTGACTTATGAATATGCTAATGAGACTGCAAGCAGAACTGGCTTGGGTTCAACACTTTCACACAATTAGCGCTCAGGCTACCAGCGTTACGAGGAGGCCAACTACAGAAAGCAATATTTAGATTGATCAATTCCACATAATGCACTTTCTTACAGCAGAGACTTTTTAAAATAACAGCTTAAAGTCATCCTGTGCGAACATAGGGAAACTTTTAATTTTAACTCTTTTTTGCTAAAATTCTAGAAGGTAATTATTCAGTTAAAATACTTGGCATTGCAAAAGTTGATCCTTGTAGCACATTGCATATTTTAATGGCAGAAAAAAGAAGCACGTGCTAATAATGACTGCTCCACTTATTAATGTCTAGACTGCATTTCCTCCATAATATCCATGTGCCTGTTAGCTTTGAATGCTGAAAAGCAGCTCCTTGAAGTGCATACAGAAATGTCTTCTATATAACATCTGGAATTTATGCCTTTAATATTAGAAGCAGTACTGTCTACAAGGCAGATATATGAACTAGGCATCAAGATTATGAGCAACTATTACCACTTACTGCACATTTCTAAAATTAAAAGATTAAAAACATGGCCTTAGACTTAGAAATATGACTATCAATTTCAAAAGTTTAAGTTGCCATGATTTACTGTGTCAATATATATTTCAATAGTAAAACCAAAAATTTTCAGAGATGAACACCACTAGGTTCTACTTATATTATTAAATAGGAGGTGAAAAAATTCTGTACCTGCTACTTTTAGTAACTGACTGATATTAGATACAGACATTTGAAATTAGCTCAGTTTACACATCTGGAGAGACCCTAAGACTCAGGGTATTTAGTAAGTAACTAATATATATTTTTAAACTTGTAGGATAGCTTCAGATGAAAGGTCATACCTATTTTTAAGTGTGTCACAAAAAATTATTTATTTTATTTGATAATGCTATTATATATTAAAAATTAATGTGGCTTTACCTAGACAATGAGAACTGATATCAAAATACCCTCTAGATGTTATTTGCTTCTGGAGGCAACTCATAAATAGAAAATACACAGACACAAAGAATTTCTAACAATTCTTACAGTTTTGAGTTCTGCATATCTTTTTCTCCCAAGCAAGTATTTTATCAGAACTGTATGATATGCCACACTCAAAGGGCATCCATATGAGCTTTCTGTTTCACTGAAAACATATCAGAAAGCAGAACTGTCATATAGAACAGTGTATTAGTAAACATGGTGAGAGGCCACGTTAGTGTTTCTACTTTGGTATTTTCCTCCAAATCACACACAACAGCAATTTTAAAGGTTACATTTCTTAGGCTCAAATCCCTTATGATACGCGTTCTTTCTAAAACCTGATTTGCTCTCTTCAGTTCTACGTATCGTATTCCATGGCAGATGGTTTATTTAAGTGTGTACCAACAGAAAAAAAGAAATCTCTTCTAACAAATCCTCTGAGACAATCATTACTATGTGAATTTGCACATGGACATTACAAACAACTAAAATATTCATACTAGAGAAACAGTTTTGCACCTTTCCCATAATAATAACTGTTTATTCATCAGTCTGCTCTCCCCAGTTTTAAACCTGAAAATATACAGTATGTCTAGAAGGACATTTGGTTTATTTCTTTCAGAAGCTGCAAGTCAATAAGCCCTACCAGAAAACACTCTCCAAAACCCTTTTTAAGTTGCTGGGTTCCCAGCTCAAACAGGTCTGCACATTATTGCAGTTACTTTGTTCAATGTAAGCGAATCTTAGTACTTTGCAATAGGAAAAGCATTTTCATTCCTGCTCAGTCCACCCTGAGAATATGTTGTTTCAGTAGTCATTAATTTATGATGGAGTGTATGTATAACCCTGAAATTTGCAGGTATTCAAATCATTAGGATCTGAAATGCTGTGCCTTTGCTAATTGATTTTTAAGCATGATATGTAACTTTAATAACTTCCACTAATACATAATAACATGTGAAACAATTTTTGAATTGTATAGGGAAAAATGAGTAGTCACAAGGAATGAAATCCTACTCCTTTTGCAAAGCTTTAAATAATTGTTTCCCAAAGGAAAAAAAAAAAAAATTCCTCATGGTTTCCATCAGCGTGATTACTGGTAAGCTCAAGAATATTCCCTCTTCGTTATCTCTCCATATGCAAGAGAACAAATATGGTCTTTAGGAACTGTCTTTAGGAGGAGTACTGTTGTGTTTTTTTTCTTGAACTGAGAAGTTTGGTAACTTGGTTTGTCAGATCGGTGCATTTTCTCTCAGATCTCTGATGTTACCAGAAGAATAGGTTGAAGAGGGTTTAACACCTCATTTATAGTTAACAGTAGTAGTACACAAGCCAATATAACTTAACCCCATGAGCAAGTCATTAATGCAAATATCATCATACAAAGAGACGGATATCATAGATATGCCATAAAAATTACTGTCTCAGGACTGACACTTGTACATGAAAAAGATGCCTTTCATGGCATTTCCATGGAATTCTAACTTTATTTTTTTCCTGTGTTTTAATATTCATTATTGCAATGGTGTGGAGAGCTCAAAGGTAACTTACACGCCCACAAATATAAGAACAAAGGAGATGAATCAAAGACAGCAGCAAGATGCCTTCAGCCTCCAATACATTCCTTAGAACCAGTATAACCTTGAGCTCAGCCAAAGATCTAAGCATTCAGCCAGTTTAGCTCTCTCAGATGTATTTCTTTTAACTGTTGTTGGCTTTTGTGTTTTTTTTTTCACTCATAAACCCAAGGGGGATTTTTTTTTCCTGATATTATACTACCGATGAACAGATGGAAATAAATGTCATTAAACTGGGCCTGAAATAAACAAGGAGGATCCAGATCCATGTGTGCTCCCATGTGTGAAACATATACTGAGGCTCAATAAAGATAAGATTTCAAAGACTGTCACAAAAAACAAAGACTCTGGTTGAGAAAGCTGGTGAAATCTTTTTTTCCAAGTTGGCTCACAAACAAGCAAAAAGAAAGGCTTTTCTTCTATTTAGACATGAGAAAAAAACAAAACTGAGAAGCAATGGTAAACCTTTTTTCTATAGACTAATGAGGGGATACCTAAATATATCCTGGCTTCTAGGAAAAAGAAAGATGAATATTGACATTTTATATAACTGTCAGGTTAAGTTTACAGTCTAAATACATAGGTCATTGAAGCCTCTCTACTTATCTTTCAAATTCTAGCTTGTAAAGAATTCTGAAATCCTTTTGTCATCTTTCATTCCAGCATTATCATTTTCAAAACTGATTACAAATAAAGATCTCAAACTAGATGAGAATTTCCATGTCAGTAAATTTAAGTCTGCTTAGAAGATAATAACTTTATTATATGTGAAACTATTCACTCCATGTTGTTCAGACTGTTAACACTCAGTTTCTTTGAAATAAAAAAAATGATCATGTGGTAGGTAAGATTAAAAAATTTTCTTGGCTATTTAGTGCTAGGATTCTTCTTTGCATCAATTAAAAAAAGTACTGAAAGCTACATTGCATAAAATGATGTTCATTTGTAAGAGTAAATACATAGGCATAATTCCATGCCACTATTTAAATATGCTTTTATAGATTCTGTCCTGTCTGCATGCTCCCATGAAGAGATGAAAATGTAGTTAGTTACAGTGGTATTAAACCTGGTTAGTAAGGAGTAAATTCTGGCTTACCATTAGATTGATACAGTCTGTGATTTGTAAAACTTGTGCTACTTTTATATACAGGCACTTTCTCATTTTTCTGTTGTTCTATTACTTGTACAATGTGCCAGAAGACATGAAGCTAGGCAGGTCTGTTTTCATGTGTGAATCTATCCCTGAAAACCTTGCTGTCAAAAAGAGTCCAAAAGGTTGTGTAAAATTAAGGAAATAGGTCAGCCTCCAGGCTGAACAGGTTCTTATGACAGGAGAAAGTTCCCCTTCGGTTATGCCCTCTGTTTACCATTTTTCTGTAGGCAGTGGCATTAACTCTGTGGTTATAACATCTTACAATACTTATAATCGTAACTTTAAAAACTTCAGGTACATATAATTTAAAATATGCATCTATTAGAAAACTTGTATTTCCTTTGAATTTGATGTAGTGCTCTTTCAAAGTTTTGAATTCTATGATTCTGCAATCATTCTGACATATTGTAGAAAGTTCCCCTGGAAAGACTGAGGGCAAAATATGTTCTGATGCACCTGGTTTTAAATACATGTATATCCAGCAATGATTCCTACAATGAAAAGATTCTAGTTTATTTAAGTAACGATAGAAATGTAGTTTAATATTTCTCATACTTTGTGTCAATGTTTTCAATAGTAATTTAATGTAGGGATTTCAATATCATACAGCTCAGATATTTAACATTAATTTTCATTGTATAAAAGACAGGGGCACTTCTTTGCAGAACAATTCTAATCAGAAAAAGCTAGATTGCAAATGATCCTTAATCACTTTGGTTTCATCTAGTTCAGCTAGTAAAATCACTTAGCAATAAGTAAGTACTGTTGAAGAACTGGATAACATCAGAAGTCTACACTGAAGAACTGGTGGGCACTAGAGTCTACAGGGAAGACAAAAGAGAAACCATTCAAAATGTCTGAAGAGAGGCCACCACACTACTCTGTCACTGCGAGTCCTTGCAGTCAGTATGGGAACAGGTATGAGTATTTAGAAACAGAAGGTAGGAAAGTACAATTCTTGCCCACTGGTACTTGCATTTCTTGTTGATGGCATCTTAATTTAATGAAGCAGGCTTGTCAGTGATTGGCAGGCCATATGGTTGCTCCCAGCTTGCAAAATCCTCTAATACTCTCCGAGAAGTCTCTGAATCCTTCCACAATCAAAGTATAGCCCAAGGTATGCAGCATATACACCCCGTTTCATGTTGTAAAAAGATCACAGTTTTCATGTTATTATTCATACTGTGAACTGAAAAAAATCCCTTTATTGTATCATATAATAACAGGACTCAGAGGAAACCCAGGACAGAACAGTGTGGACAGAGGAATGTACCCTGCCTGCCCAGAGGAGCCCAACTCTGAGCAACGCGTGTGATCCACTCTTCGTCTCCTGGGCTACAAGACTTAGTCCTTAATTCTGTGTTGAGCGCTACTGATGTAGCCAATATGACTGCTGGTTCCGTCTTGCCTAAATGGCAGGTTGCCCCTCCAGTGAATTGCTGTGAAGTTTTCTTGGCTCTATAATGATTATCACTGCTAAAATCATCCTGTTTCCTTTTGCTATCATAGTTTTTCTACATGCTGCCAATCTGAGAGATCACTAATTAAAAGTGATAATTCTTACATAGCAGTTTCCTTCTCTTAAGATCCAAAAGGGAAAACAGGCATCTCCAAATGGATGTACTTACGATGTAAGCATCTGTGTGAGTGTAGCCTCTGTGAATGAGAAATGCTATGGGCTAGGTGGTGCAGTAAAAGGAAGGAGATAAACAGAAGCAGAGAAGGATCAGGATAGGTTAAGGCCTGAAAAAAACAGTGTATACTTGGATATTAGTTTTCTTGCAATAGTTTCCTTGCCACTCAATTTTCAACAGCAGATCTAATTTCAGATCTAATTCTGGCACTACACGCTTGATTTTCTATGTATTTACACCAACTTTTTAGAGTAATTATACAGACTACAATATTCCCAGAGAAAGTGAAAAAAGACAGTATTCAGTTAAAACCAATCATGTTTCATATGGTAATCCTGGAAATACTGATTTTGCAATCAAAATGTAGGGGATATTTATTACAAGACTTCATGAGGCCAGATGTTCTCGAGGGCCTTACGTTTACACTAACAGCTGTGCCTTTTTTTTGGCAGCAAAGTAGGTAGACAGAGGTTGAAAGCACATAGGTATGTCAGCTGGATAAATGCTTTTCCTACATAGCTATTTTCCTGAATTTGACCACACTTCAGATACATGATGTTTTGTTTAATAAGAAAAACATTCAATTTTCTTGATGACTTGCCCTTTCTAACAGAAATACTGTTGCTTACTATCAAACAAAAATCTGGGTTCTTCCAAGCATTTCTCTTTTTTCTGTCACGTTGATAGCCTCTAGCTTTCAAAGTGAGCAAATCTGTGATACTGTATTGGCTTTAAGTATGTGATGTATTATCTTTATGTAGTCAGTAGCATAAACTTTACATTTCTCAATGCACTTTCCTGTGATTTAAGCTTTTTCTGTGATACCTGTTTAAAAGAAGGATCTGTTGGCTTTATGTTTTTCAATTGCTCTGGTTTTGGATACAGGTCGGGGGTTTTGTTGTTGTTGTTTTGGGGTTTTTTTTGTTTTTTTTTTGTTTTGTCATGTTTTTTTTAAAAATCTAATTACCATATAGCTGCAATAAATGCATGAGCGATTAATATGCAACAGGAACATTCAAGAATTCATGATCATTGAACTTCAAGCCGAGTAAACCTAAGATTTGTATGGCTTAGAATCTGTAATTGATAATATAATAATTATGCAAATAAGAAATAATGATTGCATGACCTATGTTGTACGATCACACCATTTCATAACAAAATGCTAATGCACATGGAAAATGAGGAGATGACTGGTGGCAGCCAATATGGCTTCACTAAGGGCAAATTGTGCCTGACAAATTTGGTGGCCTTTTACAACAAGTTTACGGTCGTGGTGGATAAAGGGTGAGCAACAGATGTCATCTACCTGGACTTCTGCAAGGCATTTGACACTGTCCCACATGACACCCTGGTCTCTAAATTGGAGATACATGGATTTGGTGGATGGATCACTCTGGATAAGGAACTGGTTGGATGGTCGCACTCAAAGAATTGCGGTCAACAGGTCGATGTGGCGAGCAGTGACAAGTGGTGTTCCTCAGGGGTCAGAACTGGGACTGTTATTATTTAACATCCTTGTTGGCAACATGGATGTTAGGACTGAGTGCACCCTCAGCAAGTTTGCTGATGACACCAAGCTGTGTGGAGCAGTGTGCATGCTGGAGGGAAGGGACGCCATTCAGAGGGACCAGGACAGGCTTGAGAGGTGGGCCTGTGCCAACCTCATGAAGTTCAACAAGGCCAAGTGCAAGGCCTTGCACATGGGGTGCGGCAATCCCATGCGCTAATACAGGTTGGGTGGAGAACGGATCGAGAGCAGCCCTGAGGAGAGGGACTTGGGGGTGTTGGTGGATGAGAAGCTCAACATGAGCCAGCAATGTGCACTCACAGCCCAGAAAGCCAACCATGGCCTGGGCTGCATCAAAAGAAGTGTTGCCAGCAGGTTGAGGGAGCTGATTCTGCCCCTCTACTCCATTCTCATGAGACCCCACCTGGAGTACTGTGTCCACCTCTGGAGCCCCCAGCAGAAGAAGGACATGGACCTGTTGGAGCCAGTCCAGAGGAGGGCCATGAAGATGATCAGAGGGTTAGAGCACCTCTACTATGAGGACAGGCTGAGAGAGTTGGGGTTGTTGAGCCTGGAGAAAAGAAGGCTCCGGGGAGACCTTATAGCAGCCTTCCAGTATCTGAAAGAGGCCTACAGAAAAGCTGGAAAGGGACTTTTTACAAGGGCATGTGGTGATAGGACGAGGGGTAATGGTTTCAAGCTGGAAGAGGGTAGATTTAGAATAGATATAAGGAAGAAATTTTTCACTCTGAGGGTGGTGTGGCACTGGAACAGTTGCCCAGGGAAGCTGTGAATGCCCCATGCCTGGAAGTGTTGAAGGCCAGGCTGGATGAGGCTTTGAGCAACCAGGCCTAATGGGAGGTGTCCTTGCCCGTGGCAAGGGCATTGAAACTAGATCATCTTTAAGGTCCCTTCCAACCTAAACCATTCTATGATTCTATGAAAATGAAAATAACTTTTCTTGAGTTTGTAAATGTGTAGAAGGTGTTAATGAAAATTACATAAAGATAGCACACTACAGTATAGTGCATTTCTATCATTGATGGGAAAACAGCATTTGAAAGAGGCCAGTGATACTAGTCTTGGGCAGAGCAGAATGTAAGAACAGCCTTGCCAGATCCAGCATCAGGTCAGTCAGGTCAGATTCACCAGTTTCATGTGTGCAGTAATGTTAGCACATGAAAAAGTAGAACAGGTACAAGCAGGTAGCAATACATTTCAGAATAGTATTTTACCACCAATCATGCTGTGCATGCTTTTCAAATTGGATTGTGACTGCATTTAAATTCTCAAAGCAACTTTATTCCGTGATTTCTTTTATAATAATTTTGTAGAACCACATAAAATTTTAGTGTCTACAAAAGTCTTGAAGTAAGGCATTCCAGAACTTAACTATACGTTACGGTGCCTGCAGAGATGTTTCCTCTTGTTTTTTCTGAATATGCAACCTGCTAGTTTTATTTGATGCCTGACAGTACTTGTATTAGAAGAAACTGTAAACCATTGCTCACTCAGAGCTTCTTCATGCTGTATGTGCTAAAGACCATTATCATAATTCCCCACCTTAGTCATCCTTTTTACAGGATGAGGTGTTCCAGCCCATCTATTTGTTCCTTAGGCTAAAGCATTAGTGATCCTAATTATAGAATAGGCTGTAAGCATCAGCTTTAGGCTTTTTTGAGGGACCTTGGCAGTTGATGTCCAGTCTGGGCAGCTATTAGCTACCCCACATTATTAAGGCACTCAAAGCATAATTACTTAGGTATGATTTAGAGACACCACCACCACCACCACCCCCCATGTAATATTAGGCTCTAGAAAGCAGTGTCCTGGAAAATTTGACAACTTTGCATGTACATCATACACATGAATAGCTTTAAAATCCTGGAATCTTGATGTGTGAAACAGCATGATATGGATGAACATCTGTTATGAGCCTGTGTTTGTGGGGAATAGTTTCAATGAACATGTATGAGATGCAGGTAATGCATCAGAAGATTGTGAGGTGAAAAACTTTTAAAAGAGAGAATCTTGTAGAGGGGGTTGTCTAACTCCAATAGCTAATAACACAGGTCACTGATTTCTGGGAAGCAGATTGTAGCAGCTGCCAGGGATATTCTAGGAGAGTCAGAATTGTGCTGGATGCTGCAGAGCCTCCATGCCAAGACATGCTTTTTCTTCCTTACCTTCCTCTATAGTGTCTGTTGAACTGCCTTGAGTCAAATCTCAGATGTATGATGTAGGAAAGGCGAGACTTCAGCCCATAGCTATAAACAATAAAAATGAGAGAGATATTGAAGTAAGAGCTTGATTTTGACTTAGTTTACAGCATTTTTAATACCAAGCAAAGTACAGTATTTGCATGACCAGGGGATATGACAGCACAGTCTGTTAGTAAAATAACATAGCTGGACAGACAACTAGGTAGAAACCCATCCTAAATTTGAAAGCTATAATTACATTTCAAAAAGTCAGATTTGAAAGTCTTTGAAAGGGAATCTGCTTCAAATACCTCATCAACTTGTACTGAAATCACTTTCCCAGTTTCTCTGAGCCCTAGGCTTCCAGTTTTGCAGTTTGTATTCAGCAAACACGTTGATTACTTTGTGGAAATCAATGAGGCGTTTACTCATACTCAAGTGTGGTTGCATGTGAGTAAAGTAGCCAAACAGGATCTCTCAAGTAGGCAAATATTTTTTCTACCCCCAAGATTTCACAAGAGGGGCTTTGCTGGATTAAGTCATGCTGCAGGAATACTGCACTAGGGACAAAGCTTCAAAATAAACTCAGTCTCTGTTGTAGTGTCCAAAACCTGCTGCATCATTGTTTGTGCTGAGAGAAAGTGGTGAGCTTCCTTTGGCAGGCGTGCAACAAATTTTACACACAACTTGGGGAGGGGAAAAGGAGGAAGACTTGAGAAAAGGAAAGAAAAAGACTGATTTACTCCATACTTAGAATACATACACATGCATACATATACACATAAATATATATGTTTACATGTATGTAGGTGTATATGGATATATGAATGTGTTTATGAACAAGTTGATTTACATATATGTACATGCAGTACTCTGTAGTATAGAAAGTGTATATATAAAAACCCACACACAGTCAAACACATATATGCTTGTGTATACATGTCTATATATACTGTTTCTCTCTGCATAGAGGCACATTTAAATATAAAGAAGAAAAGAGACGTCTATAAACACAGGTTAAGCTAGTTATTTGTCTATTTCAAAATGACCACCATGTTACAAACAAGCAATCTGTTCCAAGAAGCAGGGGACATTATTATGATTATATTAATTATTATATAATTATTATAGTAATATTAATATTTATAATTATATTAATATTAATAATTATATTAATATTAATATTTTTTTAAACGTGATGATCAACTTCATAGGTAGGAAGTATTTTGTACTTAAGACACAAGGATGTGTTTAGTAAGATTATGCCTGAATTGTGGTATTTGAAGAGCTTCCAGTCTGATGAATCCAAATGTAGAGTCTGGCAGCATCTTACCTCCATGTCAGAGTAAAGCCTATGCAAGCAGCTTCTGCTATACTCACATGCTGATTTCTTAGAAAAGAAACACAGGCATGTTAGCTGGAAAGATGATGGTCTATATTTTTCCTATATATCTAATCTGAATGTCTGAGTGACCAGAACGTAGTCAGATATTTTATATATGTCTGTCTGTATCTAGAACTGCCTGTGTCTTCAGTTTAGTTGTCTGATCTCTCCATCTATATCGTCAGTAGTGTACTAAACAAGATGAAGGCTACTATATAAAGGAAAAGTATGGACATTTATACAATTCATAAGCACTAACCCTAACATGTCCTGGACAAACTACCAAGAAGCTGCTTTGGAGCCTGACCAAACGAGTTGGCCCTTTTCGGAGGCTGATGTGGCCCAGCGACAATTCATGATAGTTGGCCAGATGTAGCCTCTCTGTTCTGGACAGTAAGAGAGTTCAGCTACGTGGTAGTGAGCTGTGACATGCTTCTTGCCCTTATAGCAAAAAAATGAGGCCAATCTCATTTAGTTTACTAGTACAGACTTTCCACAGACATAACAAGACAAAGATACACTTGGAAAAAAAGCTAAGTCTTTTTATAATCAAGTTACTTCAAGAGATAGTTCTAGAGTGACGAGAATATCAATTCTATGTTTCTAGCACTTTCTGTATAATTTGTTATTCTTCAATCCCCTTTGTTTGTTTTGTTTTGTTTTGTTTTGTTTTGTTTTTTCCTGTTCAGCTGGTCCTATTGCCTCCAAACACCTAGTTTTAGAGTCATGGAGTTTACCTTTACCAATTCTGTGAAGGCACCATGCTCATGAATGGTATTTTTAAACTAATAATTGTAATTATAATAAATAGCATTGCTCCTCTTGGTGCTCAGTGTAATATGATAACATGACTCACTAATTATGAATAATTATTTTGCCATTCGTGCAGATGTACAAGCTTTGGCTGGGATACCTAGTTTCAGGGCATATTTAGCACTATTTTAATGCTCTGTAGTTAATTTAACATTACTGAGAGAAACTGAAGAAACCTTTGGGAGCAGCTAGGAAAAAAGGAGGGAATTTAGTTTAAATAAATATTTATTGGCACATTTTGTCTTCATTTTCTTAGGGTTCCTCCTCCCCCAAATCTAGCACAATTTATGGGAGTCAGACTCAGCAGATGAATTCACAGCTAGTTCTGGATGCTAAGGCAAGACAGGGTAAGATACTATAAATACAGATTGCTTAATTCCAGCATTTTAAAGATATTTTAAAAAGAAGCCATTAAGTAAGGGTCTGTTTTCCATAGGTGAGCAACCCCAATTATTTTGACCTAGTGGAGGAAGAGATTTCCAAGACAATCTGGCTCTTTATTTGTTTAAATACAGAGTTGCTGAGAAAGTAGTAGGTGAAGACCATTTGATTTTAAACATAGGTATTAAAAATAAGGTTAATAATTGTCCCAAATGAAGAAAATGGCTCTAGATCTGAGAACTCAAACAGCTATTTTGACTCATGATTGTCTGGTTTAACCATCACCATTTTGCTAATAACTGGCATAAAATTTAAGTTGTATTCAGCAGCATAAGAAGTTGGATCAGTGTTCAGATCTATTGGTATTGGCATCTAAATGACTACTGGGATATTTGATACTACATCCTTTCCATTGCCGCTGTTGAAAGTTTGCTGAAATACCAGGGGTAACATGCCCTATTATGCATGCCATTTAGATTTGCCCAACATATAAATTTAAAAGTTTTATTTGCAAATAACATGGTAAGTAGATCTGAGGAGGTGACTGGGACAGTTGAGAAAGGTCTGCAGGTTTCACCTTACACCCACATTTTATACTTCTTGCTCCAGTCTTCCAAGCAGACATCCATTTACTTGGAAGACTTTCCTTTTTTGATATTCTGGCATCGAAATGTAACAGTTAAATCACTCTTACAGTCAAGCACATAGACTATTACTGTCATGAACAAGATGCTATAAATTCCACTGGTCACTCTAAATACTCTTTAATATATACAGCTAATTAGTTCTCAAGTTTGCAGTCTTGTCTTTAAGAAATCAATTTTTCTAATTTTTTTCTTACTTTTCCAAATTTGTTTTCATGCTGTAACCAGAAGCACTTTAAGGCCAGAGTATTGAGGTTCTTATTTTTTCCTTTATCGTATCTACACACCAAACCTCACTTCGAATGCCTTCCCTTGCAAGGCACTTGGAAATGCTTTCATCTTGCCATGTGTGTCATAAACTTTTCTTTCTCCTTTAGCTCTTGACTGTACTCAGTCAACGGTGAACTTGGCGAAGTGAAGCATGGAAAGTTCACCAGTTTCTTTGTTTATTGATCATACAGTTATCTCAACCTCCGGAAAAAAAGAGCAATATATTTTCTTACAACATTAATTTCACTCAGACAACTCACCTTATTTTGCAAAATTCTGTCTTTGAAAACTGTCTATAGCATATTGCATGACCTGTAATATCAAAGGCCTTTGACCTGAACTGGATTAACTTTCTTTTTAATCACTACTCCCTTACCATGTGTCAAGTCTATCACTTTTCCTCTGAGTGCTTGTTGATGATGATGAGCCATGAAACCTTGGATCCAAACATAGCTGGTGTTCCATCTGTTGTTATAGAAACCAATTTCATCATCATTATTTTGCGTTTAATAACATACTTGAACTCAACATAATTATCTTCCTCTCTTGATTCTTCTTCATTATTTGTGTCCTCGAAATATCTTTGTTTACATGGCTCACTTGAGCTATCCCACATGCAAATTTTCCCATTTAAGCCAATGATACACACATCATTAAATATTTTTTAATCATTAGCAAATATAAACTTTGCTTTTTCTCTAAAAATATATGCATTGTATAGCTTGTTATTTACATAATTCCTTGCTTCTTTGGGTTATTTTTGAGGGAGACATTTCCATCATTCTTTTGAAAAAATTGTCATTATAAAAACATCAGCAGTCTTGAAAGATGCTTCAGTACTGATTTTCAGCTTTTCTTGACATATTTCTAAAAGAAAGGGCTTGCTTTTCTTCTGGAGACAACATAGGTATTTTTGAGAAGTACCACTTTTGGAAAAAGCATCATCTGGTTTTCCACACATTATGATGACATTAGACTTTATCCTTTCTCTTCCTTTTCTTTCCTTGCCTTGCCTTTCCTCATTAGTAAGATACAGCAGGTGTTCATATTTTCAGCAGTAGTTTTCAAACTCACTTCCCTGCTTTCCTTCAAAACAGCACACTTACATTTACTGTTTGATTGCAGAGGTCCATGAATCACAACTGTATGTCCTTTGATTAAATTGAAAGCAATATTCTTTCTGTCTCAGGTCTTTGTACATTTTGTTTACTTTTGCTCTGTATCTCTTTTTTCCTTCCCTACTGGCTGTTCTTATCCCATTCTCCTGCTGACTATTGGGCTGCCTCCAACCAGGATTGCTTTTTTAAACCACATATAAGGACTTCCTCACTTTTCTTGTCTGCTGAATGGATTCCCAGGGAGAGTGTGAGGAGAGGAAAGATGCCACAAGCTTATATCTCTCTTCTGCTCTTCATGATTCCTTAGGCTGAGTGGATAACCATTCCAAACTTTCCAAACTGCGGCAGCGATGGCTAGAGAGTTACACTCTTCAAATTCATGTAGGTTTAAATTAACTATTGTCATGGACACTTGACAAGCTGGTGGGTTTTTTGGAGGGAGGGGGAGGGACTTGTAAAAGAGGAAAGGAATTAAGCCTGTGTTAACCTATATAACAATAAAAAAATTACTATCACAGAAAAGATTAATTTCTTACTGTTTTCCAGTAATCTAACTGCATTTTATCCCTCTGATATGTCTGAGAACAGATCAAACTTTAATTTGGGATTTATACTATGTTCTTATCTAGAGTTGGATTCACCTCATCCACCTTCAGCTTTTTAAAGCTGAAGTCATTCTACCCTCCAAAAACAGGCACTTAATTTCAGAAGAAAAAAATTACCTGCTATTGGTTTCTGATGACTACATTAAAATCCAACTTTGTGTTTTTACCACACCCTTCCTTCCTTCCTTCCTTCCTTCCTTCCTTCCTTCCTTCCTTCCTTCCTTCCTTCCTTCCTTCCTTCCTTCCTTCCTTCCTTCCTTCCTTCCTTCCTTTTCCATCCTTGGACAATTAATTTTGACCTAAGGACTGGGGGAAAATAATTGAAGAGCCCCAAACCTTTTTGAGTAAGTCCACAAAATCTATGGATAATTTTGAGTGATTATTATCTCGGTTGTCAAAGTCTCTATTGTACTATATGTTTCTATCTGAAGTAACATCTGGGTTGGGAAATCAGAGGACTGAGGGTATTGAGATTTCATAAAAGCATATTAACAACATTATCAGCAGCACTTGAACTAGATCCAGAGCTGAGGTTCCCAGTGCCCCAACTGAATCCACAAAAGTCGCTCTGCTATTTCTGCCTTGTACCAGTCCAAAGCACTTGGCTGCTGCTTCTCTTGGTTAAGCCTGGCTGAGGTGCATGGCAGCTGCTTTTGCCCAATGCAAGGAACAGGTGGCCATAGGATAGCAGGACACCGTCAGCTGGCGGATCTCTCTTTTGCTCTGCGGAAAGCAGGGCTTGAGCAGCTTTTGGCTGCTGAAGCTTCATTTTCTGCCTGAACAACCAGTTCCTGCCTTCTCCAGGGAGAGACACTGAGCCGAATGGGAACAATTTCTAAGCTGGATCTGCACGGAGGACACACATGGTTAGCTAAGGCAGAACATTTGAGGAGCTCTACCATGTTAAACTCCAGTAACTCCAGTTGCTACAGGCAGCCATTCTGTATTTAGAGCTGCTCACTACTGTCAAGACTGGAGCTTTTTCTCATTATGTTGACAATTAAACTTTTGTGTGCCTGAGAACTTCAAATGTATGTATATTAACACCCTCTTTCAGATTTTAGATATGTATTTCAACACTTATAAATGCGAATTACACAGGACTTGGGGGACTGCAGTTTCTGTTGGGTCTGAATCATAATGAAATTGATTTAGAGGGGAAGAAGAAAATTGTTCAGTCTCAGACAGTTCTACCACAGTACAAATAAAATATCGATGACTGTACACAACTTCCTTATTCAAATGGTCAAAAGAGTTTAATTTTTCTGGCAAAAATCCTGTTCTCAATTACATAAATGGAACCCAAGTCAATTTTAATAAGTTGAAATTTAAAGACCCGATCCATCTCTGAAATAAATGTTAGTCATGTCACTGGCTCAAAAACTTCATTTTGGCAACCAAAGCAAGTGTTGGGAAGGAGAGGGCACAAGAGTTTTATAAAGTACATGTTCATTTCAGAGTTTTACTTTGCTGTGCTCTCTTAGAGTTAACAGATCAGAGATTCTGAAACATTTCAGATTTTCTTTGTAAAGTCATACTTAGAGTATAAGACATCTCACAACATTTTTACTGGTTTTGCAAAAAAAATATATACACATTTTTCACAAGTAGATGGAGCACAAAGAGGCTGACCTACTCATTTAAGCATGAATATCTCTGCTTTCTTTTTTTCTTAACCAAACATAGCTATGCTCTTTGAAAAGAAAACCTAACTCTCCATTAATATTTATGTTTACTTTGATATTTAACAGGAACCTCAGCGGTAATAAAATAACTATTTTTTAAAAATTTCTATTCTTTTCTGGAACATTCAGTTATGCATCCAAAATCATTAGAACTTGCTTTTAGAGAACAAATTAACATATTTTCATAGTATATAAGTGTATGTATGAGCATGCATGTATGCAGAAAACCAGAGGAATGGTACACTAATTTCACTCACTGTGACATACTACTATACAAAGAATCTTTATTTCCTGAGAACGAATGTCAGGCATATGAACATAAGTGCCTTTGGATTCCTAGTAGTTTTAAAAAACAAGAGCAGCTTGTGCTGAGGCAATTCATACTAAGATTTTATGTTCACTAAGCACAGTTTAAAATGCATGTTGCACAACAAGGGCTTTGTCACAATGACAAATATGTGTGCACTCTTTGTGAACCTGGAAAGGAATTTAAAATGAAAGCATCTTAAATCAGATATCTGAACACACCACGTCTTGCCAGTTCATCAGTTCAATCATGTTTATCCATCCTGTAGCTCCTTGAACTGCTCTCCCACTAGGTGAAAAATGGTAAGTTTACTGCACCTTCAAGGGAACAAGTTCTTCCACACAGCAGGCAACCAAACTATTGTGTTCATTAATGGCACAATGTAAATTTTATCTCTAGCTACTATTTATTCAAAGTCAAGGCAAACCTGGCCCTCCTGAAATAATTTTCTTTTGATGCAGTGGTGCAAAAGGACCCTAGTATTTCCATAAATAGGCAATGCGGGAATGAGATTTAAATTAGAACTACAGGGTTTTGAACTATTTCAAAAGAGGGCCATATATTTAGATGTCTAATTAGGAATTCGAGATTCTAATTTCAAGCACTTGTAATTCAATCTCTTGTGCCACAATGACCTTCAGAACAATGGAGTACCACAGGTACTCTGTTTTACATGAAATGTATAAAGGTAAAAATAATATTCCAAAAGAAATTTCAGGTTTCTAGTTTTCTCAACATGTTTATCAATCTTCTATTCCTTAATCAACATTCATTAAGATGCAAATAAGCATTTAATAGTTGTCTGACAAGCTATTCAGCTGCCATTAATCCATTCCTGTCTTTAATTCTAACGTATTGCTAGAGTTCTTTTTACTTCTTAATTGGTCCCCAAACTGCAGCTGAGCTGCTCCCATACATCTGCTGCTGGGATGAGCACTGGCTTAGAAAGCTGGCTGGACAGGTAGAAGACTTTATTTTCCTGAGTGCCTTTGGGATAATTTATCACCTAACAATATCTACGAAAGGGAGGTAGCACTTCCAAGTCTCAAAGTGGATACACTCTCACATTTTTCCTAACTATGGAAATGAACTCATAAAAAAGCACAGTAGCCTTGCAATAAGTATGCATTTTCTAAATAACTAATACCTGTTTAATCTGGGATATATAAGTACTTAGACTCTGTCCATTAACGTTTCCAGGTAATTGTGAAGGTAAAGGGGATAACCAAAATTTAGTTAAGGTATATTTTAGGTTCAGTTATTCAACCTTATAAAGATGAAGAGTAGGAAAGCAGGTGATAAATGTTCACAGATACATTCCTGGGATCAGCTCATTCTTGCTTTCAGATTTTGACGTTATAATGTAAAATCAAAGAACATGAAATAAAAAGCATTTAGGAAAAACACCTGTTTGTTCCTGTAAGTCAGAAGTTGAAAGATCAAAACAGCACATTAGATACTTTAACACATTGAAATTATATTACAATATTTGTTTATTCTGAATAGTTGAAATTCAACAAAGGCACCTCAGGTACTGCTTTTGTTATATATTTCTAACTTCTAAACTCTATATGGTTAAACAAAATTTCAATCTCTGATATACAAAAACATATTTATCTTTAGAAAAGGTTTACTTTTTCAATACAGATATGCTTTACGCTGATAAGACAGCTTCTACATCTTGAATTTCAGCTATGATATAGCTCATTACATTAGCACAAAGAACTCAGGAAATATATTACTAAAGTGTATTCAGCCATGGCTACAGATTTGATAGTGCCTACCCTGTAGAAGATCCATCATCCAAGAAAGGTCTTCTGAGCTGAAGGGACAAACTTCAATGAAATTAAATTCCTAAAATAGAGGCACACTCTTCTGCATCCCAATATTGGATGCAAAAATGCAAAGGAACACTGGATTGAGCCCTGTTCAGTAATCGTACTTTTAGTTCATGCCTCATAGATGTAACAAGCAGCCTTAAGAAAATGGTAGTTAATACTTTAGGGCTCATGGGGCTGCTTCAATATAGCATTTAAATATATTCACTTTATTTACAAGATTATGAGACAAAATATGTAGGTGTACATTTCAATGGAAAATATTCAGTGAAATTTAGGACTGATTTATAATAAATCATAAATGTATGGAAGAGGTGATTAATTTATCCTTTTTTAAACATCTGCAGTTCAGGTAAATACACAGTGCTACTTCATCAGAAATATACTTTTCTACAGAAACAAGAGTAATGCTGAAGATTATTGACTGTGCTAGTGTATCAACATATTTTTCCATAATCAAGTAAACTTTCTCAGTCTGAAACCTGCTTTTTATGACATAAACGAAAGACTAATGTTTCATTTGCAATGGCAAAATAGCAATTTAAAATACATGTGTAAAGATGTCATATTCAGCCTTGGAATGCACCATCTTTTAACAAAGTGTTACAAAACAGAATCTGATTACATGCACTAATTGCCCCATTGAAGCAATTGATTAACTATGGGCTATGATATTGCATTACAGAGAACTTTATTTGGCAGAGCTGTCCTAAATATATATAGCTAAACTATTTCACTTAATACAGTTGTTTTTATATAGCTTAAACTATGTATTTTTTAATACTGTAGAAAAAATAGGAGTTGATTCTTTTTATATTCTCTTACTTTTGTACAGCTAAAGGGATACAACGTTAGATGGGCACTGAGCAGAAATCCTTATCTCAAAATCATTAAATGGAAGTCTAGGAGTTGCAGAGCCTTGTCTGTTTCTCTGTGATACTCTCGAGTCTCAAGTGCTGTAGTGTTCATAGGGACGAAGGCAAGGAATTAAAAATGCTTTTGCAGTTAACCTCAAATCAGGTCCTCGGGCCACTGCAGTCTGTTGTGATAGCTTAGAGAAACCCAAGGTGTAGATAAAGGTTAGTACAAAAGGGTGAATAAAAGGTTTTTCTCGCTAATTAAAAAGAAAATCTCCTCTTATTCCTATTTTCTTTCTCTGTCACACATTCATATATATACATACAGGCACATTCTCCCCTTTGTGAAATGGATAAAACATATGCAATACATTGGCAATCATTATGCCATTACTATAGAGTGGGATTTGAAATAAAAGTTATTTACATGTTTGAGATATGTATTTTATATGATATATAAAACTATTCTTGTAAATCATGCCAGCAAGAAGCTAACATGGATGGCCAATCTGAGCATGAGGGAATACATGCTTATGCATTTTGCTGTTGCTCTCCATGCACATCTACAAAATCTGTCAAAATCTCCACTTCTGGAGATCCATCATGAAGAACTTGTCTTCCTGTACTCTTCTTTTTTTTTTTTTCTTTTTTTTTTTTCACACTTTTCCTGATATAACTTTGATTTCTTTTCTTGGGAAGAAATGTCACTATACTATGTCACAATCTGTGGTTTCCAAATCAGGATGACTATATTCTCATCTAGGAGTTTTGTTACACACGTGCAGAAAATGTGTCTTTTCACAATCCGTCACAAAACATGTTTAACATGCATTCTCTGAGAAAAAAAAAGCTTGTAACACTGATCAGATTGCTTGCAAGAACAGTGTTTCACTCATTTGATCCTTTAATGTTAAGTAACTTTATGGAGGTCCCATGGATATGTATAGTTTTTACAGGCTACTGTCACTAAAGATGAGGGGAAATAAAGTAAAGTTGAGTGATACAGGAAAAAAAAGCCAGTTTGCAAACTAAAATTGGCAAACTGATACTGGGTATTTTTGAAGTATTTTTTAAGCAATGTATGACATCACTGGAATGACAGAAACACAGATGATCTAGAAAAATGGCTGTGTGTTTAAAAAACAGTTTAGAATTTCTATGGGAATGAGTGGTAAAACAAAGCAGGAGGACTGGATGACAAGATTTTTGGAGAATAATATTGAAGATGAAGGAAAAGATGCTAAAAATATCTTGGCTGACACAGCATAGCTGTTTTAGAGAGAAGCTGAGGACAATGAAAAGAAATCAGGTAATTTCTGGATCGTGTTAGAGAGCTGCAGGCTGTTAGAGGAAGTAAATTGGCAAATGTTTTCACAGCTATGCAAAGCTAGCAAGAAGGTTAGAATTTTAATATGAAAAGATACTTGCTGGAATAATCCCACAAAAAAACCCTGAAGTAACAGATTTACATGAACAATGAAAAGAGGTTACTGTTTCAGTACTAAATTATTTTCTGTCTTCAAATTATGATTTTTCCTTGAGAAATAAATGAAAAACTGAGCAACACCCTTCAGGTGACAGAGCATAAGGGGGTTTTCACCCTGCAAAATACTGTACAATCCACTCACTTGACTATATATTCTATATGTAACGAGACCTTTCAGCACGTTTAACAGACTGACCTCATGACTTATTCCTTGGTGGAAATTGTCTGGATCTAACACAAAATGCTAATCACCATTTTTTAACTCTCCTCCATTTTTGTTATGTTGAACTACGGAGTAGTCTGGATCTAGTGACTAAAATAATGACTTTTAAAGTAATGAGTAGGAAAAACACTTAAAGAAAAAAAAAGTATTTAATGAACAATTGACTTGTCAAGCAGAGTTGGGTGGGAGACATTTATTTGCTTCAAACTTGTGAAGGGGCATTTGCAATGATGAGAAGGGGAGACTGGAAAACCAGAGTGATGGATCAAACACGCACACAATGGTCTGCATAATATCAGAATCTCCGATTCTTAAAATCATTCCCAGGTGTTTGAGATGAAATTAAATTAAATGGCTCAAATATCACTATTTTTTCTTCCCTTCCTCCCCGCCTGTCTTCATTCATTCCTTTTTCCCTTGATAACAATAATCCATTGGAACCTCAGCAAATATGGGTTACTGAAATAATAAAATAAAAGGTAGCAAGGAGATATACTCTGATCAAGGAAAGTGTGAATTATTTTAGAAAAGCATATTTGCTACCTGGGAAGATTATTCATTCTTTGTGGATTTTTTTTTTCCACTGCTTGTGTGCATGTCTATGTGCAAATATGCATGTGTGTGTGTTTAGTTTTAATAAGAAAATTAAGTACATTTTTCTCCATCAAGAAAGGTCTAGATTGTCATATTTTTTCTTCTTTCTCTTTCCATGTCTATTTAACAAAATTATTTTGTCGGAGATTGTGAGTTGTTATTTAAAAGCTGTCTTCTTTTTTCAAACAAGTTTTTCAAACTTTCAGATTCACTCATTTATCTAGACAGATTATCTAATTTTGAAAGGTACTAAGCAAAAAGATATAGAATTACACTAAACATGTTTATGTATAATAATGAGAGGAAGAATAAGACTCAGGACAATAAAAATAATCAGGATTTGGGACTTCAGAAAAACTATTCTGATAAATGCTGCAGAATATAGACTGATTATGTCAGTGGACAAGAAATAATAAAAAATATTGTATGCATTACATAAAACAGCTATGCATCATACCATTTCCCCCCAAAATTAAGAACTTATTGTAAAAAAATTATTGAAAACATTAATCCAGTTTGTAGCTGTAGTTCAAAAGGTAAACAGGAACATAAGATGAATAAGCAAAAGTACATAACACAAATTAAAAGAATCATTACTTATATGCAAGGAGTTGGTTATAGAATAGTATGCTCAGTTCCTTCCATTCACCTTTTTGCAAGGACGTTACTGCTCTGGACAGAGAATAATATAAGGTGATAATACTATAGTTCAGCAGTCTATACAGTAGTGAAAATCGTGTATTTATTTTCTTTAGGTGACCTAAATAGTGGCATTCAGAGTAATGAAGTTTTGATATAGTGAAATATCAAACTGTTCAGACTGAAGAATAGCAAAAAAATAAATGGAACAGTCAAAAAGAGGAAATTCAGGCAGAGACTAATTTACTTATGTTGAGAAAAATATGAACTAAGATACCAAGTAGACCAGTGAAGCAAAAAATATAAATAACGGGAAGAAATAGCCAGAGATTTATATTTTTTGAAGTGAAGGAATATATTAAAGGACACAGAGAAAAAGCTGGAATGTGAGATTTAGATAAACTTAAAGGAAATATTTCTTTTGACCTTTTATGTATGTGTTGTGTGTTTACAGCTTTATGTAGGGTACCTGGATTATCTTCATTGTCTGCCTTTAAAATATGAATAGTCAATAACTGTTTTATAAGAACTACTTGTCCAAAAGAAAAACAAATTCAGAATTAAAGTCTTACTTGATGCACATGTAAGTTTTACTTAGGGTATGCATTCACCACTGGAAATGGGAAGTCTGACTATGATGTTACCAGAGGAAAGGAGGACTGCAGGAAAATTGGGTCAGCTCAGTATTATTTTATACCACATGGGAATTAAAGAGGCAGAAGCAATGTTAGTAAGATTCATCTGACCAAGCAAAGACATTTAAAGTGTATGCACGTGAAGTTAGATGGGATGAAGTCTACTGCAGTGACTTAAGACAGTCTTTTTAGAAGTTGGATTTTTTCTTGGACTTAGACATCTGGATCATGCCTAAGTTGCACTTAATTTTGACTAAAGTTTATTTTCTAAGCTCACAGATGACCAGAAGTAATTTTAAGATATCTTCAGTAGCATGCTTCCATTACAAGAAAAGGAAATTTATGGAAGAATGAAGATGATGTTATAAACAGAGATCTCTGTTAAAGCGGGGTGAAAAGAAAAGATCTGGAAAGCATTAGGGATGTTGGAGCATTAATAAAAAGCAAAGGAGAGCTTTGCCCTGTTTTTAAACTCGAAGGCTATTGCTATGGAAAAGAAAAATCCTAAGGATTCTTGAGATGATTTCTCAAAAAGATAAATAAAGTAGTTGCACTTTATTTGTATCAGGGATCAAGCACAAATAAAGGAATAAAATAGATTACCTGGCATTTGCAACTGCTTACAAAGACTCCAGGGAAAGCTCAATGCAGTAAGTGACTAGTGCCGCTTAATTAATATCTGTGCCAGTAATTCCTTCTGTAGGTGTTGAAATTTATTTCTGCCGTCAAACTCCAAAAGAAGAGTTCTCTGCTCTTTCCTTGGATTCAAAAGCTTCAGATGTAGTGAAAGAAAAATGAAGGATTTCTTTTCCTTGGGCTTGAAGAACGGTAGCATTAGAGCAGTAAGTATAGTTTGTCCTGAGGCAGACCTTGTACCTTATTATATGAAGCTAAGTATTCACTTTTTACAGTAAAATGATAGCAATTACCTTCTTACTTCTGAGTCTGAACTTTGGACTCCGTTAAGATGGATTACAAAATTAAACAGAGGAATGTGTATACCTTTGAATATTTTGTTGACCAGCTCTAACACAAGCTCTTCTATCAGGGAAGATTCCTTTTTTATTCTGTGCAATATAGTTAATTTCTTCTCTTATGGTCTAATTCAAAGGCAGGAAGTATTTTCTTTGACTTTAGGCAGGTTGTTAGTGCACAGAAAAGTGGGTGATGTATATGAGCAAATCTGCTAGAGGAGAATGAAGTCCCTGCATATTTTATCATTTTTATACCTTAGCATATCTACTTAAAGATGTAAGGATTTCTCAAAACTCTTTATTGACAGAAAATAAAATAGGAAACTGCCTTGAAAAATAGTACTGTGAATCATCTAAAATTAAGTAGAAAACAAGAATGTGGTCTCTGTGATTTCAGAAGTCACAGCAATGCATAAGGTTTGGCTAATAAGAGAAAAGTCTAACAATAAAAAAAGAATACTTTAAGTCAATAAATTACTCATTACAAAAGAATTAGACTATGATGAATACTTCTCTTTTTTCTGATTTTAAGAGGGTAAATTGATGAATTTTTTTCTGTTCTATATCTCTTAGTCAGCTCTGTAGACACGCCTACACATCATATGGTGCACATTTCAGTAAACCCTGATTTTTTTCCCCCAGCTAGCATTGCTTTCTGTCTTTGAATTTCAGTAATATGGAATAGGCAGGATTACTTGTATGACCTATGTAAATTAGAACTTTGAAATAGATATCTAAATACATATGTTTTCTTTTCATTGGCCAAACTGAATTATTTCACAGCGATTTATCTGTTAGTTTTCTGGTTATTTAATTTAGAAGATTTTTAATATACATGTGTGTATATATAGGTATATATTTGAAAACATTTTTGTATCTGTATTTGGCAAAAATCCAGTCTTTTCTCTGGAAAAAAAATATTATATACATTCAAGCCTTGTAGTCTAACTAACTGGAAAGTGTTAGTTCTTAGTTATTTATTACAACTTACAGAATTTGGAGAATTCTTTACTCACATGTCATCTGCCTCTTTGTTTACAGCATGAAAGTGGCATATTAAGTATAATGTCATGCTATTAACACTTTATCTGTTGCCACTAAGCAGAAAGCAGGCAAAAGTAGATGAACTGTACCCAGTCTTCAAAAATAACTGCTTTCAGCCTGAGAAGCTAGTCTCTAGAACGAACGAGACAGATTTTCCAAAGAGCACTCAGTAGATTCTGGTTAGGCACTTAATTGGACTGGCTGAGTTTTTCAAAGAGAGCTACTGCATACTGGAGACTCCTGTAAATCTGACCAGTAAATTTTGATTCCTTAGTTAGAGCTGCTCTTTTGAGAAAAGCTACAGTGCTGAGGGGGAGACAACAGAATGACTGAGAGAGAAGAAATCTTGGGAACTGTGATGCTGAACTCATAAAAACCCTGTATATGTAGCACAACAGTTATCTGAATGGTGTTCAGAAGGAGTAGACTAGATTGTCCTTGAAACAGGACATATTATTTTTGTTCATATTAGTTATTTCCTACCTTGTCTCCTCTCAAAATGTGCCTGTTCAATTCCACTGTGTTACAGATGTGAAAAATACTTCAATATGATTACTTAAAGGTTCAGTTTATAGAGATGAAATTGAATCTGATATTCTGATATCAGGTTATGTCAGTATGACATGTCACTGTAATAAAACTAATTTGACAAGAGATTAATCAAGGTTTTCATTGTGGATGCAGTGAAGGTTCTGTTTTGACTGGAAAGAAAAGGTAATCTGGCTAATTTTTAAGCTGCTAGGACACTCAGTAGGATGCCATAATATCAATCGTGATCTTTAAATATGCAAGTTTATAAGCATGTCAATGAATGTGCTATCCATTAAGCAGACTGCACTCTGAAAGCCAAATTTCAAAGGGCAGATAATCTTGGGTCATCCTTTCCATTGCTCATCTTGCATCCCTTTCCCTCCTTTATCAGAGTTTTAAATAGATGTCAAAATCCTTCTGAATGGTGCAAGTCTATCTACCATTTCACTCTGTAATCAGCCTAGACAGTTCAAGTATTACTAAATGAAAAACAGCCATACTTTTTTTTTTAACAAACTACTGTGAAACTATCATTTTTTTCATTCTAATTTAGAAATAGATATGTCCTCATTTTCTTTATGAATATGGACAAACAATATTGCAGTGTAAGAGATAAATGTGGCAGTATACCATACTCAAAGAGTTCAATTATTGGCAACAACAGAATAGAAATAGCCCATCGTCTATCTGATAAGATTACTTCTACCTCCATTTTTCTATGCTGTTGTAGACTGTAACACTGTTATGACCAGTGTTAGCTGGCAGAGTTTCCTCGAAGGGTTAATCATACTACCTGTTCTAACATGTTTTGGTCAATGGCAACCCATAGAAGTGTTTTCAGTATTTTGACAATGCTTCCTTGCAAAAAATTTTATGAAGGCACTTCTGTTTCTACAGGTATCCATTCCCTCTGAATACAGAAAAATGCGGGACTGCTGAGGATAAGCAAAATTATACTTACAATTATAAACACATCTTTTTTATTTCATTTTGGAACATCAAATTAGTTCCCGATTCAACTTTACTGAAGCCAAAACAAATTTCTTCTTTCTCCATATTTTCCTCTAACCAACTGATCCTTCTTCCTCTCAGAAAAATAGGACTTTCAGTCACAAATTAATTCTTAAATTTTTCTTGTTTTAGCTTTTGCTGCTGTTTGCTGAAGGATGACCATAACCATTAAAGCATAAGCAAGGAGACTGTGCACACTGTAATTTCAATCCTCTGCAGACTTCTGTTTTATTCATAACCATCTAGATGTTTCATTAGTTTGCATTCTGATGGTTTGACAATCTCTTTCCACCTCATCCTTTAAAACTGAATGCTTTTCTTGTAAACTTAAGGTAGAGAAGTTCATGTCCCCTATGATCCTGGCAGTTTTCAGCAATTATCTGAACTATATACAATACTGACCCATGCAATAACCACTATTAAAAACAGTTATCTTTAAAATAACAACTTAATTTTTGTGGGTTGGGTTTTTTGGTTTTTTTTTTTTTTTTTTTTTTTTTTTTACTTATACACCCAAAGAGAAGGAATTAGCCATGCAAACAGGCACACTGATAGTAAGGATACTGCTTAGCACAAACTGTACTCAGTGGAATTGAACCCAAAATAAGTGGGTTTTTTCCTTGAATAACATTTATAGAAGTTATTTTTCCTCTTCATCCCTGCAAAATCTTCTGTCTACATGGTTATTAGGGCTGCACAAACCCTATGTACCCCTTCCTCTTAGGGTTGTAGAGAGTACAAAATGCTCGTCTGCAGTTTCTGAGCACCTGGTGTATCAGACGAACTATGAGAGATTCATGCCCTCTGCTCCATGGGGGAGGGTATTGCATAGTAATGTGATTACCTAATGCCAGTCATGTCCCCTCCCAGATTTGGTCAGGCAAACAGACACATCTCACATATAAGAAATATAAATATAAATCAGAAGCTTAATATTTTACTGTGCGTAGATGGGAGAACAGGACTGAAAACAGATATCTAACAACAGTATAAAGCCAAATACTCAAAAGCCAAGCAATATCAGGTTAGAATTTCCTGTACAATTTTCATTTCATCTGACTGACATATGCATTATCATACAGACTGTAATTATATAACCATTTATTTTTTCTTTTTTCCTTGAGACAATTCTGTCCAAAAGACAAAGAATAGAGTATATGCACAAAACAGTTAGCTAGCCAGCCAATTATTTTTAAACTTCATAATTCAGTATGTCATCCATATCTTATGTACAGGATACCATTTCAACTGTACACTGATTTCAGAATTGTGAACTTCCTCTGGGGCATTTTTGTGGTATACACATCACTGTGCTATCTAAGTAGCTCACAAACATTATTTTGCATACGCAACATCACTTTGAGGAAGGATAATACTGTTATACCCATATGAAGAGCTTAATACCAGAATATTCAAATGTCCATTAACTCTGGATGATCCCACTTGATATGCCTACAGTCCAAATTTTCAGCATATTTAGCAGATCATAACATTTTATCTGTTCAAAGGAAAGCTTGAGCAGACCTCTTCTGTGGTTCACTTTTCTGTTCTGCTCTTTCTGCCCTTCTGCTCCTTTTACTCCTATTTTAACACTGTCAGCATCTCTCTGCTTCTTGGCTCCTTGCATCTGAGTTTGTCCTTTTCTCCTTCCTACCCACAGTTTGCAGCTTGCTTAGTAGTAAGAAGATGGTGAACAGGCTATCAAAATGATTTTTGGCTAGATTTTTGGAACCAGTGACATTTTGCGGAGCTCCATGACAGTTGCCTAGTCAATGCCTATTACAGAGACAGAATAGACGCTGCGGTCAGGCCCTGAGGATGAGTAAACACTGACTATTTTAACCCCCTACAGCAGCTGTCCATGGACAGCACCTAAACCCCATGTGGGACCCAAGTGGCCCTTGCAGTCTTTACCATTTTCAGTTCAAAGTACTGAAAAATTGGGAAGGCTTTATTGCAACACATCAAATGATGTTTCTAAGGAGTGAGACTGAGCTATCTGGGGCATGATCTGGGTGAACTAGAGGATATGCAAGAGGTTTTGAAAATAAAACTTCCAGAAATAACGTTACAAGATTGAGAATGATGAAATGGACTACATGTATGGACTCAACCATATTGCCCATTGGGAGTGGTCTTGGATGCCTTTGACCCCTTGAGCTGTGCCTAGGCACAATCTCCAAGATCACTGGGTGGTATGAACCAAAACCACACCAGGGAGCATGCTAAAAATGAATGCAAACAGAATGAAAGAAAGGGATCCCCATGGGTCTTTTGTTTTGGGGTTTTTTTCCTTTCCTTTTTTTTTTTTTTTTAACAGTATGGGTGTACTTTTATGGTTTGATCAGAACGTATGAGAGAACACAACAAGCGCTCAGAAAATCATCTGACAGTTTCAAATAAATATATTCCAGCTGCTTTACCAGAAAAAAATGCAAAGCACCTTTATCCTATATCACCCCACTTCACTGTACCAAATCCATTCATCAATCATTTGAGATTTTTTGATTAGTTGCTTACGAGATTTTCTTAGTGAGAACGCAAAGTCATTCTAGGAATTAACTGAATTGTTTCTATTTGAACACTAAGAAAAACAAACAGCAAAAATAAAGCCCAACAACTCTGATCAATTTTAAAAAGGACTTGTAACAGAAAATGTCAGGCAGCCATATCTATTAATGAAATGTCAAACTCTATTTTACAGTAGATTAGGCTTAAGTCTAGGTTTTGCATGATTTGCAATTTTGTGGAAATCAGAATAATGACAAGTAACACATGTTTTGAAGTGATATAAGTAGTTAAATTTTTCTTGGGGTATCATTCCTGATTTAATAGTACTAAGAAGGATCTACGTATTTTTATGCATACAAATAACATTTTGATTTATTATTAAGAATAAATAATATGTAGAGTATAAATTAATTACTTCAGATCAAGGATAAGAAAGTAAAATTTAATTTTTTTTTATTTATTTAAATGAAATGCGCCAGCTACATGCATCTTCCACTTTTTGTCTAGTTTAATTAGGTCATTATTTCGTTCTATGTGTATATCAACCTTAAAAGAAGAGGTAGATTGATTAATGTGTGGAAATAAGGAGATTCTGCAAACAAAATATTAGGAGATCAAAAGTTCATTAAAAAAAAGAAAAAAGGTACAATAAAGACTCATACAAATAGAATGTGGTGTTACAGTTTATTAAAATGGTAAAGGCAGCAAATGTATTGATTTACTATTTAGTTTTAAAATACATTGTAGATGGGTTTTTTTAGCTATGCTTAGAATTCTTTTTCAAGAGAGAGAAAAACAAAACAAAACAAGCTTTTCTAGATAATGGGGACAGGTACATGACAAAGGAGAAGTTGCAAAACTACAGACAGTCAAATCAAGCAAGCAAGCAAGCTTCTTTAGTTCTTAATGTAGTCTAGTGCATAACTTGTTTATTCATTAATGAAGTAATTGCAAATGTTTACTCATGTTTATTCTTATGTCATGATTTGCTGGGTGAAAAAGGGTGAAAGAAAGGGACAGAAGACAGTTTTTTAAAGCTGCCCCTACAATCTCTGCATGGCTTTGTCCATGTTCCAGATACATTACAGAAATCTCAGAG
>VFFE01007188.1:715843-759633 GCA_008921705.1 Burhinus oedicnemus
ATTTACCATTTGACGTGTTTATTTATTTGTCATATTTTAAGTTACTTAATTTCAGAATCACTTCTATAAATATTTACTTTCTCTGAGAATTTATGAATAATTTGTAATTCTTGAAAATCAGATTTTAAAAGAAATCAGACACCAATTTGGATTTTGGAAGAATAATTTTCTTTGATACAAGGTTTATAATGCACTGAAAAGGCATTGTTCCAACAGAATTCATGTCAACAAGAAAACCTAATTTTATTTTAGTAAGAGAGAAAAAAAAAACCCACCCCAAAGATTGATGGGTTCCATTTGTACTATACTTGGCTTCTGCTTGGGTGAGAGGCTTATTGGCCCAGATCACAAAGACAAATTTCTCATCTGGAAAACAGCTAATAATATAGCAAATAGAAAGTAAAAGAGATGTTAATGTTTTGTAGGCCAACACATACTCTTCATCTTCTTCCACTATATTTCACTGAATCTGCAGGTATTGATGTTAATTTGTTTGTCCTTTTGTCATTGAATACATTGTATTGCATTAAACACATATAAACCAATGTCAGTTATTTGAGAAGGCTAAATATATTTTTAAATTTTAAATTTATTTAAATAGAAGCTATTAGAGCTCGTGCTGTCTAGTTCAACTGTTTTGTGTTTTGCTCCCCCTTGTCTTGATTAATAAACATTTCTACTTAATATGTTATATAAATTACATAGAATTTTTGACTGTTCTTCAGAGTCTTTATTAATGTTTCCTAACGTCTTCATATTAAATCTGTGACATAATCTCAATTTTTTTTCTGCATTTGTGCCTGTCTTCTTAGAAGTCAACATTTTTCCCATCTCGTTTTTATAATATGCTTGGTAGATCCCCATAAGTCTACACTGAAAGGCTGGTTCATTTTATCTTTCTGGGAACAAACAAACACATAATCAACAGCAAACACAGTTTTGACAGTAATTTGGGTACAGACTTGGCAGAATTAAATTGCAGGCTATTTTTCTGAACAGTGTTTTGTATTGTATATACTGGAAAACTTCAACAGGCTACCCAGAGCCTTTGAAGCTAACCAAAAGCCTTTTTCTGAGAGGATTGTCTTAAAAGTGTCATAAACTGTTGAAACTAATAGAGCAGCAAAACCACTGTCTTCAGTTTTATGGTGTTCATATCACTTTTATGTTTGATTTACACTCCTATAATTAGGAAATTCCAGATGTGCAGGTTAAAAAGTATTGGACTCTGTTCAGGAAAAATAATGGAAGTCCTAATCCAAGCTGTGAGGGCCACAGAGGCTGCATTCAAGTTCATGTTAACAATTCCCATTTGAGTGGAGGTTCACACTGACACAGAAGCACACTCTACATTGTATGCTGAGAGCCTTAGAGGACATAAATGTGAGTGTATTTCACTGAAAGAGAATTATGAGTTATGCTTGTGTGGTTCACAGAATAGACAGGAACTATAATTTGCCTATTCGTAATTATGTGACACTGCTCTGTGTCAAGAATTTAAGAATGGTAAATGAAAACAAAAAAATTATTTTTAACATATAACTGATATTTTTAATAAAGGATTTGTTTCCAGGATTTGAGAATGGATAACATACAGAAAATAATTAATTTTCAAAGATTGTTCCTGTCCTCTAACCTCACTTCAATATCCTACTTGAATATGTAAATATTAAAGTGAGTGCAGTGATAGTCTAAGGAAACAGCTTTGAGCTCTTTCGTTCTTTCTTGGTGTGTGGTATCCTCATGTGACAGGTATGTTGCCTTTAGCTCCCAAGAGTAGAATCTGGACAGTCACCCACCCAGCCAAATTATACCTCCTTGAGACGCAGTTGTGACTCCTTGACAGTTCAATCCATCTCTCTTCTAATTCTTTCCTTGGAGCTTGTGAACAGAGTGAAAATTCAGTGAAATAAAAAATCTTTTAAAATCAGATATTGCTCCATAACTGCAAAAGAAGACAAATATAACAAAAGATATTTTAGCAGAACATCCAAGGTATCTAGATTCCCACAGTCTTTATACTTGAGTTCAAAAATCTCGTATCTAGAACAGGGCTTTCAGTCACTTTTCCCATTGTGGTGATTCATTCCCAGGTTAGGGACACAAAGGCACCCAAAACCCAAAAATCTTCATTTCAGTAGTCCTACTTGACTTGTTATCTCTCTTCTACTACTCCATGGAAGTTGAAGTAAGCATGAGTATTAGACTGACATTGTTATTACTCGTCTGAGTACCTGTAAAAGATTCCTTATTTTCTTCCTTCTTGTGTGCATACAAGGCACATCTACAGCTTCTTCAAGTAATTTCAGTCTGGAGTGCACCAAGAGGCTTTAACTGACCTGACCAGTCTATATCCATCTCTCTCTTTAATATCTTTTTACTCCTCTCGGGTGTTTGGCTACCTGTATTGAAGGCCAATTCTGGTAGGCTACAGCTGTGTCACCTTGTATCAGAATTCTATAAATATAGCTAAATTGCAAGAAAGATCAGTGAAAATTGGAAACTGATATATTGTGGAAAAGGTGTCAGATGCCTTCCCTGGGCCTCCATCCATGCACACTCTTCCTATTGGCCTGGGAGCCACATTTAGGCTCAGTCCTGGGCTGAGCTGTCATAGGTATGCTGTGCTCTGTTTCTTGCTAACCCTTGCCTAGCAATCGCCAGGGAATGAGCTGACCTCAGTCATTGTCCCTAGCGCAGCTCTGCTTTCCAAGTGGGGTACCATGGACCTGTGCCCCTCAATGAGTTGGTGCTTCTCACCCTTGTCTCCCCTGCCTTTAAGGTCAGCCCAGCCTTACTACTCCCTGGCAGACAACACCCAAAAAGCCTTCTCTAAGGTTTCCTCAAAGAGCTAAAATTGTTAACATGCAATTTCTATGAATAATAAACTGGAATTCAATCAAATTGTATTGTCTAATTAGCTAAAGTCCAAACCTATTTAATGATCTCTTTGGAAACACTTGATGACCACTGATACAATGAGGTTTAATGAAAACCACAATGATTTTTAGAGTATCCTTAGTTTGATCATACTAACATCTTTTTGCTACCAGATAACTTAATTCTGCATTGTTAAGCTTCAGAAACCTGCAACTTCCAGCAAGAAGAGTTGACCATGACTTTGTTGATAAGCAGTGCAACCATTATCTGCTGATGAAATAAATATCTGTTTGTGCAGCTAAGACATCAAGGACTTTTATATCCAAAGAGGAATGCATCTGTTCACAGTGAAAATATTCTAGAATGCTACATGTATGCTTATATATTCTACCTACTTGTTATGCAGTGTTTTTTGATAAACACCTTTAGTTCATGAGAACAGAGAATCCTATCTACTTGCATGTGTCTTCTGATTATTCAGGTTGTGATAATTGTGTAGGTAAAAATCTCTGTTTTCTTTAGAATCATGGGTTTATAGAACAACTCGTGTAGGGAGGTACCTCAAGAAGTCTTTAGTCCCTTCAGCCAACCTGCTCCACTGCCTGACTAAACTCATGGGGAAAAAGTTTTCTATTATATCCAGTCTGAATTTCTGCTCTTCAGTGTCCATTGTCCCTTGTGAGGCTACCATGTACCACTGTGAAAAGCCTGGCTCTGTTCCCTTGATGACCTACCTCCTTGTAGACACCATGGAGCTGCTGTTAGGTCAGTCTGCAGCCTTCTCTTCTCAATGCTGAACAAGCCCCAGTCCTTCAGTCTCTGCTCACAGGGCAAGTGCTCCAGCCCAACCATCATGGTCCAAATTCACCCCAGTTTATTGATGACTTTTGTCCTGTATTGCAGGACCCAAACTGGGATGTAGTACCTAACTGTGGTCTAATGGGTGCTGAGAAGAGGGCAAGTATCCCTTCCTCTGACCAACGGCCAGTGCTCCTATTAACATAGCCTTGGATGCTGTTGGTTGTCTCTACTACCTGGGTATACTGCTTGCTGTACTCCAGGGCCCCCAGGGCTTTTTCCCCAGAGCTGCTCCCCAGCCCATCAGTCCCCAGACTGTATCACTGCCAGAGTTCTCCTTCCTGGGGGCAGGATTTTGCATTTATCCTTGTTGAATTTCAGGAATTTTCCATACCTCCAGCCTGTCCAGCTCCCTCTGGATGGCAGCCCTGCTCTCCAGTGTTTCAATTGGTCTCCCCAGTTTGGTGCCATATGCAGGTTTGGTGAGAGCACATACTGAGGCAAAGGAAGCATAGAATACCTCAGCTTCATCTGTCGCCATTGTCACTGTCATCTGCTCCATTCAGCAATAGTAGTACATCTTCCTTGTCCAGCCAGCCTGTCCAGCCATCAGTAGCCACTGAAGAACTTTTTTGACTTTGATGTCACTTGCAAGTGTTGGCTCCAGTTGAGCTTTGGCTTTTCTATGTGCTCAAGCAACATCTCTAAATTCCTGCTTTATAGTCTGTCTCTGCTTTCACCATTCAGATAGTGTTTTTCTCCATTGATGCTTGGTCATGTGCAAGCTGTTCCTCTGATACATCTACCTGAATTTCCTGAGGGTTGGAATGGACCATTCTTGTTCTTGGAGGATGCTGTCCCTAAAGACTTGCCAGCTTTCCTGAGCTCCTTCAGAGCTGTCTCCCATGGAATCCTGCTTGCTAGCTTCCTGCATGTCAAAGTTTTTTTTCCTAATGTCCAGATATGTTATTACTCATTAATTTAAGTACAGCAATGAGCAATGTTGCAGAGATCTTACTGTTAATTTTTACAATATAAAGTTTATATGTTCTCATTAGAATCCATGAAGTCAATATTAATCTTTGCATTTTACCTAATAACAATGAATAAATTGGTGTGTCTGTAAACATTTTATGCACTATGTATAACACTGTTATTGTTTATATAGCCCAAAAAAGGTCTTGGATTTTGAATCCCAAGGTTTTAGAGTTCTCCCTAAACACCTCAAAAGATTTAATCGTTATTGAAAATGAACTAGTTGAAGGAGTTAAGTGAAGGTATTGCTATATTAGCAGTCACAATGACTTTAAAAAGTTAAAATCGATTTTCAAGTTAAGTAAACAATTTAGATCTTTTCTAAACCACTTCTGGTTTTCCCCTTTTTACTATCTGATTGTTGCAGGTTTTTGGGTTATTATTTGGAAGAAATATTCAGAAGTAGGTGGAAAAGATATTGTATTGAATTTTAACCACTTATTTTTTCTTTATTTTAAAATTAAAAAAAAATATATTTTCCAGAGATGATATGTGATCTGTAGGACTTGTGTAAATGCTGTGTAGTAGATCACACACAGCATTGAGAACACATCATTACAACTTCAAGGTCAAAGACAAATTAAATCTTGCTATTGGTGGACTCCAGGATCAAAATAACTTTACAGGCTCACTTACGTGTACAATATCTTCAGTAATACAGAAACAAAGAATAACTGAAGATGCTGTTGATGAAGGGAAAGACGGCATGAGCAAGTTCTCTGTATTTTGGTGCTCTGTATATCTTAATTTAAAAAAATCTTCCAGGTATTCAAAGTTATTTTGAAAGGATAGCCTAAAAAAAGCCAAAGTAGAGACGTTATATTAATACAAAGGTCATCTTTACACTTTTCTTCCTATGAGAATGAAGGAAATGTACATATGCTTACATACTTTTTTGCATTACATGAGTACTAGACTTAAAAACTGCAAGAAACAGAATCCAAATCTTCTATTACTTATATGAGTGCCTTACCAATTAAGAATAAGGGTAAGTTTAATTTTTTTTCTGTCCTTCTGTTGTTTTCCATGTGCTGCCAGTATCTAGTTTCACCGGTAAATGCCATTTCTTAAATGTCCTCTAGGCACATCGTGAAAGAATGTGACAGCCGTTCTCTTTGCTTTCCTCTATCCAAAATTCTATCTTCAAACCTTTGTAAAAACAACAACTTTCAAGTATATATTAGATTTATTTTAATTTCTGTGCTTGTCTGTAAGAGGCAAAATGGAATCTTGATGAGCTGTTTGGTTAGGCCTGGGGAGGAAAGTCATCTTCATTTGATCTTGCACACATAGATAGAATGCATTACATTGAAAAAAACGCACAACACAGTTTGCATATTTTATAGCCTGATTTCCTATTTTACTTCTCTATAACTAGGATTGCATTATTCAGTTAGCGAAATATACATTGTATTCAGTAGTAAAACCCAAGGAAAGAAATTAGTAATTTTCTACTATTAGGAAAAACTAAACTGTCTTTAGAAAAGTTATTCAATACTCCATAAGTTAAAGAACATTTTCTCATCTTTATGCAAATTGTTTAGTATCTGTATGATTCAGCACATGATCTCCTTTGTTGCTAAAGTTATAGGCCGATTATGGCTAATCAACTGTGATTTCAAGATCATAGCAAAAGTTTTGGCAGTTTGGCTGTAGGCATTTTCACGTAAAATTATTATTCCTGATCTAAACTCTTAATTTAATAAGCATTGCTAACAAATGAAAGATCTGTAGCTCATCAGGAGCTATTTTACTTGCTACAGAAAAAGGGCATTACACCAAACTGAACAGGGAAATTTCTTCAAAGCGTGAGCAGAACTTAAGTTCAAGGACACCTTTTTTTTTTTTTTTAATTTGCCTAAGGCTGCAGTCATCACTAATAGAATGATCTCAAAATTGTTTAATCTGTAAAGTTGCACCAGACAGGTCGTTCTTATTTCTACTCTCTTATTTCATGTTTTGGAACATTTGGCGTGACTAATCAAAGTGATTGATTGATATATGGTTAAAAGGATTACAGAGAGGAAGGCAGCTGAAAATAATGCCTGCATGCTAATATTTTCTTAAGATGAATTATATCCAGTCTCTTAGCACACACTGCATAGACAAAAGATCAATGTTTAAATAATAATGTTTAATATTTCATGATGATGTAATGCATGATGGGAAGAAGCCATTTCCTGATACCTAGTGGCTGGCTGCAATATTTCAGGGCCTGAGACAGACTCACAAATATAGCAGCCCCCTACAGGTTATTGTTACTCTTCTGTAGTATTAAGAATACATTCCAGAGAACAAAAAAATAGATTTTAATATTTAGATAAAGTAAGAGTTTAATTGAACATTCTTAGGTTTATTGTGTTCAGCTTAAAACAGCTTTTTACCCCTTACTTTGCAAAGAACCGTACAGTGATGAGAGAGAATTAAGCAGCACTTCATTTATAAAGTTCTATTAAGTTTATAATAAGAAATGTGCAGCAATAATAGTTCTACTTTGAGACTAGATTTAACTGACTTTTTTTCTTCAATAGAAAAATCTTTCATGCAAGTGAAGGAAGAGGTATTGCATTGACTGCGTGGGCGTTCACCATGTGGAACTCAGATTCTTACTAGACAGAACCCCAAATGAGAGAATCTCCAAGGTTTCTACTGGCATGTTTATATACCTGCAGTGCTTTCCCTTTTTGGCTTGCGTTGACAGCTTTACAGATCTGTTTTCTCTGGAGTGGCTGTTTTTTTTCTTTTTTTTATACAAGTTTTTAACTGCAACTTTTAGAATCTCGTTTTTAAGGCTTAAGATTTAGCTATCTGAAAGTAATTTGCTTATTATTAAATAGGACATATGACAAATCTATATGTATTCCCCTGTCTTCTACAGCTCTGGTTACTCTGATTTCCAGTCCATTAATCTTCTCCCTATCTCATTCTGTAGCTATTATCTAATAAAGTGAAAAAATTAGAAAGGAATACTCAAGAACATTGAATGGAAAAAGCAGAAACAGGATTAAACTCATGAAAATTTAGCTACGCAAATATTGTGAGTGTGATTACACTAATCATATTTTAGATGACTGCAAAATAGATGTCTGGAGATGATAGTCACAGTAGGATGACTTTCTTTATAGACAGGAAAAAAGAAAAAGGCACTTTCAGGTTATGGTTCATTTAGCTTGGTTTAGATATCTACTTTAGAATAAGAAGAATCATGCCCTTGACTCCACTAACTATACTGACCACATCTTTATTGACTATATAGGTAGCCAAGGATGAAGGCCTCGAACATAGATTTAGATATCAAAAACCACACAGTGAAATTTATATTCTCATTTTTAACCTGCAGGAAAGATGAAAAATAAAAATAGTAAAGTATCTCCCATCAGCCCTGTCCTATTAAAGGTATTTCTCCAAATAAGAGAATTATATTATCTTTATATATACAAAAATATATATAAGAGTATAATAATGAGCATCCAGGAATTAGCTTTGCAACAAGAAATTTAAAGTTATGGGTCTTTCCTTGTTAATTTTCTAATTGCATATCCTGGCTGTGAATGTAAGAGAATTGAGATAATGGAACGATGAGTCAGAAGTATCAGAGAGCTGGCTAATAGACACACTAAGTATGTCTTTAATCTTACCCCTCTCTTTTATTGATACTCTGTGGTGCTTCTTCCCATCGGCAATTCATAGCTTGGCAGCCTTACCCTCAGATGCAAAAGAACTCTTTGAACACCTGCATGACCTCATAAGGGTGGTATTATGTCATGAAGTTTATGTGATAACTCAATCATTAAAGTGCTCATCAACAAGGTGGAATATAACTTTTTCTCATCTTATTTTCACAGCTTTTTTCTGTGGAAAAGAGTTGAGGGTCAGTGGCAGCATAAAGGTGTGGGGAAGAAGAGGCAGATTAGGAGAAGAGAATGAAGATGTATACATATATGTGTGTTTGACTCAAAAGCCTCATGTTGAACAGCTCAGCTAAAGAGTTAAGATGAATTCCCTGCTTCTGGGATTATTACAGTGTTTCCACATTAAATATAAAAACATTCCTTTCATCGAGGGCTATAACTTAATCTCCCAAAGACAGATCTAACTACAAGGTTGTAGAGTCATGGTGCTTCCTTATTTAAAATCAAGACATCAGCTCAAGATCTAAATGATCTTGAGACAAATGAGTTGTACCCTAAGCCAACATACTGCTTCACAGGATATAGACAACGTTTAGTGTAGTTTCTTGACTCCAGATGAACTGAAGCCAGAATTATGTCCCTGATATTTTTAGTATTGCAACAGTAGGCACTAACACTGCATCCAAACTGTATCAAGGTGTAGCAGGGGAACCTCTGAAAGTTGATTCTCTGGTCCTCAAACTAAGAGGCTTGCTGGACCCTGCTGATGCTCACTTCCTGACTCTATCAGGCATGTAAATTACTTTCTCAATCTGCACTTTCAATCCAGATAATATTTAAGGACCACAACACAGGTATATTTTTAAATAGCTCATAATTGTTTATTTGATATGATGATTCAAGTACTTCAAAGGTAGCAACATGGTTGAACCGAAGCCCCTAAGACAAAAAAGTTTCCATAGCGTTTTCAGTGTTTAAAGCAATGGTTTCACAGTATCATCGGTTTTTTTGACTATTTATGTCTTCAGAGAAAAGAGGAAGAAACATTCATTTCTGAATGTTTCATCAAAATTTGAATTAATAAAGAAAAGGTATAATCTCATATAATCTCTGCATATTTATGTGGTAACAATTTCTGTAATAATTATTATAATCGTTATTAATATTTAATATAATAATTACTATAATAAGAGAAACAATATTTTGATTTTAAGTTTGCTTTTAAGCCCTCCATCTGTTCCACAAAAACTTTTTGGTTACTTTAAGAAGAAAATATTCACAAGTTTAAAAAATAAGGCAATATAATGGGCTATATTGTCTCATACATAGGCATGCAGGATATTTTATAGAAATTGCACAGTTCTTTGCAAATAGAAAGAGACCACCTCTTTAACAAAGACATGGTGAAAGATCTAGGCTGAATTTTAGCTGTCTGAGGAACATATAGCAGACCATCGTACACATTCTTGTTCTTCACTGCTTCACCACTCAATGCCTATTTGCACTTAAAACATTTATTTTTCGGTCTAAATCGAATGTTACTGTTAAGAAGGAAGAGGGAAAGGAGTTAAGCAGTACAAAATGGTGCACCTTACCAATAGCCTGCTAGAATATGGCTGGATGCCCTGTAAGTCACATCATTGTGATCACAAGGATGTGTGCAGGATATGCACAGCTCTCAAGGGACTGAGAGGGGGTCTAATATAAAGCTTGTACTACAATGGTTGAAGAAGATTCTGCGGGTTCTGTGAGTGGAGTTTCATAGTGTCTTTTCTATCCAGTTATCTAAGATTAAAGGAAGGGTTTCATATCCTTTGAATAACCATCTTTCCAGGCAAAAAAGCTAGCCCTTCTCTGTAGATTTAGTATTAACATAGTCTCTAAGGAAAAGAAAAAAAAAAATAATCCCCGTGTCTACTGCATTATGACTCAGATTCTCTAACAGGTAGTGCAGGAGCAGTCTGTCATACCTTCTTACAGTCTGTTGACCAAAGCAAAGGTACTGCTTTGTACAAGAACCCAAGAACACATTTCGTTCTGTAGAGTTATATCAATGTTATGATGCTCTGTTACATAAAACCACAAGTCAGTTAAAGAGTGTTGACAACATACACACATACACAAAAGATTAAAAGGAAATTAATAACATGTTTAAAGTCAGAAAGTTTTAGTCTTACAGTGGATAAAGTATCAATCATTAACTTGCCTTCAGCCAACTTCATGAAATACTCACAGAACAGAGCATTATGTCTCACTTTATGTTAACTTTATAGCCAGCTAGGAACAAATACTTCAAACCTGTCCATAAAATCTTACTGGAAATCAGTCACTGGAGAAAAAAAAAGAAAGATAAGATATATGAAAACAGGTCAAAGAGAGAATTACACATAAAAAAGAAGCTGGATACAGAGACACTTTCATAAGCGAAGAGTGTGAAGCAAACAGTTTTGGGAACTTGGGTAGTAATGCATTTTGTCACCTTTAATGAAATACAAAAACTACCCAAAGCACATACTGGAAAACAGTATAATCTCTTTTACCATTTGGCTTGCCACAGCTGAACTATTAAACAAAGTCAAGACAATGCAACAGTAACCAAATACAAATTTATATCCATCATTCACGAATATTTCATCAATCTGCTTGGAATTTCCTGGTGAAGGACTTTGAGTCCAAGATTGATTTATGATTATCTTGATGGTCAGACAAAAAAAAAAAATGGTGCCAGTCTCTCTGGAATTTACTCAAATTCATACTCAGATACGTATTCATATACTATAGATGGCTAGAACGAATGAGTTAACTCAGTAATTTGAAAACCTGTGCTTCTAACCAGACATCACAAATTGGAATATTAGAAGGAAAAGACCAAAAAAGATGTAACAAAATTGTCTTTTCAGTGCAGTTTTTCTCAACACTCAAGAGAAAGATTGTAAGTAATTTATTTCAATTTACTGGGAATAGAGTATAGTATAGAAAGCAATTTTTAGTGAGTCTCTTGGCTGCCATTAGATGTGAAACAAATATTATTTCAAACATAATCTGTAACATTTAATTGCAAGTCCCTGTTTTGCCAGATATTTAACCTTTTTTATAATTATTAGTATTGTTCCTGAGAGGTCTGTACAACCTGCAATCTCTTCATTGTTCCATTACCTAAAAGGAAATGAGTGAAACAATTCCTGATTATTTCCTGTTAAAAGTTATGAAATATTTTACAAGAATATAATGAAGCAAAGCGGGAATACTACCTAATAATTCTGATACATTTGAAAAAGGATTTGTTCAAGAAAATGAACCAGTAATAAATTCTGTTTTGATAGCATGTCATAATAACATTAGCTAAATCGCTCTCTTTCTTTCTCTCTTTCTCGCTAGTACTTTATTTTCCATTAATTTAAAGGGAGAAAATCATATTAGAATATTAATATTAATTTTAAGTATTTGTAATCTGGTAATGTCCTCAGGCAGATTCATCTGTAGGTCCTATAATCTTCCATTTAAATCATATATCCTGAAAAATATTGATGCAACATTTAATTCATACATATAAAAAGCATTCACTGAATTAAGAAGGATACTAAAAAATCTCAGCTTTGTGAACGTGGTACCAAAGAATGTCTTATTGACTTCTACTTAATAGAATCAATCATATCTTCAAGAGATTCCATAGCATTCATTTTGGGATGCGCAGCTGAATATTAAGGAATCCCGACTGTCAAGTTCAGCTGTGGATATCAATAGCTTTTCTTTAAAGTGATGATACTAAAAATATTGAAAGGCCTCTGAACTGCTGACATTACATTTTATCGGCAGATAAACTGCTACACGATGACTTCTGTGGAACAGAAGCTGAGTCCAGCTAGGTCAGATCAAATCAAAATGAAAGCAGTATTAGAAGTCCTCACTGCTCACTATTTCACCTCAGAGACAGGTCCTTTACTTCACTCTTGCTTTCAGTACAGCAATGTTTAGTGGCTTGCTGACTTGTGAATAATTCTAAGCAGTGTGCTGAACACCCCTGGAAACTCTCTGTGTATCACCTCTGCATGTTTATAGTGTGTCTCCCTCCTGCTATTGGGAATACACACTTGTATACAGACTTGGGAGTCCTCCTGCTCTGTCTCCCTGTCTCAGGAGAGGACCATTGCTCCTCTCGCTCCAAAGGATTGTGCATTGATCCAGTATGCGACAGCCAGCAGTGAGCAACTAGGTGGCCTTTCTCCCTCCTGCTGAGCTGCAACTTCCAATGAAATACAACATATGGTAAAAGAGGAAACACAACAAACAAAAGATATGTTATTCGTCACTCTTAACATGAGATAATTTGTATGTATATTAAGCCGTTTCAGAGTCTGCATTGAATTTGTCACCAGTGCAAATGGTTCTTTGCCTCCTGATAACAGTCTCTCTCCTCAAACCTGAAACGGAGCATTATAAACGCCATCTACAGAGAACTGATTAATGTACTTGCTTTAAAGCTATTCTTAATGAAACATAAAAGCCCATCATAACAGGATATGAAGTTAGAATAGATGATTATTTTAACCTTTGTAGATTGGAAAAACAAATATTCATAAAATTAGCTTTTAAAAAGCTCCAGCTTTTTAAAATATAAAAAGGTCACTTGTTGAGTTTCCTTGAGGAAATGAAAGCCTGATCAGAGATTAAGTAAATTACAAATAAACTTGAATTGCACTTTTACTTAAATGAGATGTTACACTTGCAAGTCTGTTTTACCAAGCTATTGTCAGGGCCCTGGCGGCACCACCAGGCCTGGCTGTCCCTACCCAACCTCCTGGGTCTCCTGCCACCCTGCCCACAGCCCAGGACATAATTTCAGTGCTTCAGGGCCATCAGCCCCTGCCCTAGCGATGCTGCAGCAGGGGCAGTCTCCAGCTGCCCACAGTCCTGCCCTACCTGGCTATGGGCCCTGCTGAGCCAAGCCTGCCTTCAGGCCTATATCCCAGTCCAACCTCAGCCCATCCCCTTCCTCAGGGAGGTGCCCAGTGCCTGGGGCTGCCCTGGTGCCCCCTGGTTGCCTTGTTCCTCACTGGAGTGGTGGGACAGGCCCTGGTTGCCAGGCCCTGCCCTGACAGGCCCAAGGGATGTCCCAATACCTCTACTGCACCAGCACCAGGGAGCTGCTGGCCCTTGTGGTGCCTTGAAACTGGTAATGTGCTTGGGACACCATTCAGATAACACAAAAGAAGTCATAGCAACTTTTCAGCCAAACAAGTTATAGTAACTTAAGATCATAAAATCATAGAATCATTTAGGTTGGAAAGGACTTTTAAGATCATCGAGTCCAACCCTAAACCTAACACTGCCAAAACCATCATTGTCCCTAAGCACCACATTTACAAGTCTTTTAAATACCCCTAGGGATGGTGACTCAACCACTTCCCTGGGCAGCCTGTTCCAGTGCTTGACAACCCTTTCAGTGAAGAAATTTTTCCTAATATCCAGTCTAAACCTCCCCTGGTGCAACTTGAACCCATTTCCTTTTGTCCTATCACTTGTTACTTGGGAAAAGAGACCGACATCCACCTCGCTACAACCTCCTCTCAGGCAGTTGTAGAGAGTGATAAGGTCTCAGCCTCCTGTTCTCCAGACTAAACCACCCCAGTTCCCTCAGCCGCTCCTTGTAAGACTTGCTCTCCAGACCCTTCACCAGCTTCATTGTTCTCTGGACACACTCCAGCACTTCAATGTCCTTTTTGTAGTGAAGGGTCCAAAACTAAACACAGTATTTAAGGTTTTTCTCTTTATTGTGGGCCATTCTCCTGGACATTGTGCCATTTGAAAACTTCATCTCTAGAAACTTTACCGGCAATGACTACTTTTCTTCCATGTATACTGATTAGTGTTGAGTCAAGAATAAGTGTTTTTGTCATCCCTCCAGAAACTTTCGCAGCTTGCTGTAATATTTCAGCAACAATTACTTCCTCAGAGATACTAGATACTCAGGCTTTTTGATGAAATATATGTTGTACTGCAAGGTTAGTTTGAGGATCACCATTTCTGACTGCTTGGTTACAAGGTGCCATAACCTATTATGCTTGTCTTCTTCAGAAAATGTAAATAAATACACTTAACATAAAATCATAGATTCATAGAATAGTTTAGGTTGGAAGGGATCTTAAAGATCATCTAGTTCCAATACCCCTGCCATGGCAAGGGACACCTTCCAATAGACCAGATTCCTCAAAGCCTCATCCAGCCTGGCCTTGAACACTTCCAGGGATGAGGCATCCACAGCTTCCCTGGGCAACCTGTTCCAGTGCCTCACCACCCTCAGAGTGAAGAATTTCTTCCTGAGATCTAAATCTACCCTCTTTCAGTTTGAAGCCATTGCCCCTCGCCCTATCACTACATGCCCTTGTAAGAAGTACCTCTCCAGCCTTCTTGTAGGCCCACTTTAAGTAGTGGACAGCTGCTATAAGTTGACCCCAGAGCCTTCTCTTCTCCAGGCTGAACAACCCCAACTCCTTATCTTATCTCTTTATCCCAACATGCGTTTATCTTCTTCTGGAAATGTAGATACTGTTGCGTTAAAAGGAATGCAGTTTCAATATTTGTCAGTCGAGTCCCAGGACTTTCACGGATCCACCCATCAGAGTCCCTACAAAGGACTTGCACTGAGTCAGATTCACAAAAATCAAAATTAGTTATTTTATTGAGAGTGACAGAATAGATTCGAGATTGCCATTGATAAATTCACTGACTACAATAGAGCTACTAATTAAGGTTAGTATTGCTAGCAAAACCAATGATAATAATACAACAACCCAGGGGTAACATTCACCAGAGGGTGAAAGGCGCAGTGCTTACCCAGAAGGCGTCCCTGCCTGGGGTGGAGGAAGAGAACGCAGCCTGTCAACTGGTCCATCAGGTATTGAGGTTCTTCTCTCCCAATTTAACAGTCATTTTCTCCGTCTTTTTATCCCCAAAATTACAAGGTTTCCCTCCCCTAGGTGACGTATAGTATGATTTGGGTGGAGAGACGAGTGCTGTAGTCATGTATGTTTAGCATGATCTCTATAATCTTCATTAGCATATACAGGGGTGTCAACTTTAATATGCATTTCACAGGTAATGAGGCAGAGGTCAGTCATCGGGCACGATAACCTTCAAAGAAACAAAGAACTACACAAGTTCCTCTTATCTTGTCTTCACTGATGAAAAGCAGGGCTGTCCTGCCTCCACAGGGCTCCCTCCTGATTTGCATCCCGTGCTGGCCAGGTGAGTCTCCACTCCCCTGGCCTGCACAAGAGATAGCAAGGCCAGTCCTTAATTGTTCTTTGAGCACAGAGACTTTACCTCATTATCCAAATTCCACAAATTCATACACTAAACATGCCTGTAATGATAATTCCCCCTAAATAATGTTTTAGGGAAAGCTTCAGTACTGGCAGAAGAGAAATTTGTGAGACAATGAGGGTAACCTTCCACGCTTTAGGACAAGACTATATTTTTCACTTAGCTTCTAGTCTGAAGTTGGCAATACTTTCTTCACTTATGAATGCATGCATTAAATTAGTGACTAAAAATAGAATAACATAAAAATGAGATTAGAGCAATAAAAAGTAATAAAATTTTAAATTTGTTCTTCTATGAGAACTGTAGTACTCATGAACCACAATATTAAGTTTATTATTTGTCACTAGTACTTGGAGAATATATGAGATGATTCACCCATACATTTGAAAATTGCAAAGGAATTGAAACACCATATAGATGTTTGTGCAGTAGACACTAAAATCATTATACTAGCTTTCTAGCCAGTCTTTTCTGAAACAACTGCTATATAGCACCCAGGTTTGGAAAACATATTTCTGGGGGTATAACTATTATCACATGCATTTGGTGTATTAAACATTCAATAGTCAGCTGTGATGAGAGTTTTGGTACTCAGAAATTCCTGGAGACTGCTCAGTAAAAAAACATATTTTTCACACTGGACCAGAATTGCTGTGACTGCAAATCTCATTCCAGTACAATATAAATCTAGTTTTTATAAAGCTGTCATCTTCAGAATGATATTTTTCAATGAAAAATAAAACTTTCCCCAAAATTCATGATGGTAACATTTCCTAAAGCTCCAGTAGTTCCTTCAGCAATGTGGAATAATTACATTCTTGCCCCCTAAAGACACAAATAAAATAGGATTTGCACAAATTAGCAACTTTTAAAATAAGAAACACATGGTCTTCTGTAAGCATTCCAGATAACCAATCATGATCAATAATTGGATTTTGCTACTGACTTGAAAACAGAGATACTTGTGACCACTGTAAACACTTAAAATTCATAATTATGTTTCATAAATATGAGGCTGACATCTCTCATTATAGTCTGTAGCCTGGCAGCAAGGTGCCTGCCTGGGTTTTGGTTGCAAAATACCTTTCTGAGAAAGGATTACATCTTGAGCAAGTACCTTTATGACTGGATTACTGCAGAAAAGACGGCTGTTTTTTCTTTGTTAAGTATTTACAATTTAAAAAAAAAAAAGAAAAAAGCTGGTCCTAAGGAGATAAAGGCATGTAATTTCATCCTGATTCCAACACTTTAGAAATGGGACAAGCTCAAGCATAGTCCTAACAGCTCTGCTAGGAGCTATTCATCACATAGCATTTCTGGATTACTTTTCTCAGATTTTCATCAACCATGTAGAGAATTAGTTCAGGTAGTCGGGATCACCCAAGGTGAAACTAGAGGCTTAATTGTGAGATATTAGCAGGCTGTGCTTTTCACAGAATCACAGAATGGTTGAGGTTGGAAGAGACATCTGGAGGTCATCTGGTCCAACTCCCTTGCGCAAGCTGGATCACCTAGAGCAGGTTGTTCAGGAACATGTCCAGATGGCTTTTGAATATCTCCAAGGAGGGAGACTTCACAGCCTCTCTGGGAAACCTGTGCCAGTGTTCAGTCACCCTCACAGTGAAAAAGTGTTTCCTTACGTTCATATGGAACCTCCTGTGTTTCCATTTGTGCCCATTGCCTCTTGTCCTGTCACTGAGAACCATTAAAAAGAGCTTGACTCCATCTTCTTGTTCGAGGTCCCTCTGGATAGAAGTGTGACCCTCTGGTTTATCAGCCACTCCTCCCATGTTTCCATCATCAGCAAACTTGCTGAGTGTATACTCTGCCCATCTTCCACATCATTAATGAAGATGTTGAACAGGACTCGACACAATATTGACCACCACTGCATACAACTTCCTTCTGTTGCTCCACTATTTGTTGAAGTCTTCATAATGTCTTTCATATAAGTGGAAAAAAACTATTCAATTTTCCTGGTAAATTTATGTAGCATGTCTAGGGTGTTACCCAGAAGAAGAAGATAAAATACATGCACACACATATACACACATGTAAAATACATAGATATCTTTAAATACAGTGAGATTTATAATACAGTATTTAACATTCTGTATTGACCACAGTAGTATGCAGACCTGTAGGCATTCCCTTGCTCTATGTTCTCTCTGTTTAGTGGCCAATCTGTGGCATCTCTCTTCTCCCATCCACTGTGTTGTTGCCTAAGGGAGTCCAGAATATGTCAGAAAAGCCAAACGTAAAAATGAGGAACTGAAGATTCCTAAGTTCTCAGACTGAAAAGAGTCTTGATTATGAGTGAAAAGTCAAATTCTGTTAAATATATTATTTGTTCTATTCCCAGTGAATGCATAGTAAATAGTCATATGATGCTGTGCCTTACAATCTTCATAAATTGCAAATTACAATGCTGAGCATAGCTTTTGTGGAAATTAATATACAGCCTGCGTTGGCAGCACAATGTCAGTTAAAATGGTAATTGCATATAAATCTGAGTTATAGGGTTTAGTTTATAAGTATTTTGAGTTACAAACATAAAGAAGTATTAAGTAATGATGAAAAAAATATTTTCTAGTTGCTAAGATTTGATCCTGTTTCTTTCATGTTGTCTTGTTTTCTGCTTAGGGTATATATCTTTTTCCTCTTTTCTTCTCTGAAGTAAAGTAAAATTTAAAGTTTCTGTACTTTTTCTCTAAAGCCGTTAATTTATTCCTAATACTCACTACAATGGATACTGTGAAACATGTCTGGTATAATGTTACCGAAAAGTTTGGTACATGGATTATATCTAGCTGTATGTGCCCTTTCTATAAGCCTCACTCACACTGCTCAATTCCATCAAATCAGTGAAGTAACATGTAATATAATAATTATTAATGATATGGCAATTCAGACCTTATGCTCCATCATCTTGCCATCTCGTAAAATCACTTCCATGTGGCACACAGGTTCCCATGCACGCTAAGAAGCTTGCTAGCTTGTAGAAATAAATTCTACACTACACCTGGGCTTGGCTGCAATTCGGAGAGGTACTGAGTGATCTCCCTTTCCACTGGAGACTAATCTGTTAGTCTTGCCAGGCTCTGCTCAATTCACTGGGGCTACATGGGGTTCAACCGAAAACTATTGGAATCTTTCACTTGTTAAACTTGTACAGCCAGTGAGTGGTTTAAGTACCTTTTCTTTCTAAATAGATTACAATCACTGGTCCCACATTGCTAGAAAATGGCTAAATTTATAGACTACAAAAACATTGGTGTTGGGTTATTTGATGTATTTCCTCTGAAGTATGAGTTATTGGGGGAAATGGAATGTAAAAATGATGCAATAACAGGAAAATAACCAGAAATAGCCTGACGATTTGTCTCTGACACAGGATTATCTGCATTTTTATTTAAGAGTCACCAGGCAAAAAAAGAAATTTGAGAGCATGGTTTTGTCCACGTTCATGCTAGTTTAAACATATATACATATATCCAATGCATTGTCAAGTCAACAGTTTGTTTTTAAATTGCTTTGCTTTTTTATTAATTTCTGCATACATTTCATTGTCTTCTGACGAATCACCATTGCACCTCCCTTCTTTTCAATGTTTTCTCTATATACATTACTGAGCACACTGTCATGTTTCTCAACTGAAATTACACTAGAGATGATGTCTGGTGGGGAAACAGAAAATTATTCTGATAGTGGGTTTTTCTTCATTAGAACATGACAATTACTGTTACATTGTCTAGCTTCTGCATTTTGATCCATCATATTTTATTTGAGACTTAGATTTCTTTTTCCACTTCTCAATACATTTTTTGTCTTAATACTACATCTATTATTTTAACAAACTAATTTAGAGCTCTGTATGTTTTATAAATCTAACCGTACACATTTTAGCCTAACCAAGTCTACAATGCTTTAGATCTTCACAGAGATTTTATGTTTTATGAACAAAACATTAATTTTTGAGGGGAATAAAATCAAAATTGCTCAAAATAAACTGTTGGAAAATTTTACAGGTAAAATATTTCCACCTGCAAGCAAATTGGTCAAACTTCTACTTGGAAATGTTTTTAAAGGATCCGTGTTTTCGTATCTCCTGCTCTCTTGAATATCCAACTTTGATTTTGATAATAATTTTAACATGAGTACGAAAAAAAGAAAACTCTATCTGCAATGCATTTTTGCCATGTAGTGAAATGCTGTGTTTGAACATAATATTTGAATTTTATGTAACTGGTCTGAAATGCAAATATGAAAATAATTAGTTTTGTAGTTGTTTCTGAACAAATGCACCATATCTACTCGTATGAATTATTTTTAATAGAAAACAGATCCTAAGTAACATGAATAATAATGCTATAAGTAAAATTTTAGATGTTAGTTTTGTTAAGACTGAAGACCTCAAAATCCAGATATAAGAAAAGAGAGCTAAGCAAGATGTAAAAATCATAACTCTGTAAAACAAAAGAGCAGAATTTGAAAATATGGAGTTTAATGGCTGAAAATTTAGGCTCATTTTCTGAAAGGAAAAGTCATAGAGCAAAATGATTTGCTGTGTAAGTAAACTTTTCTGATATGCACAAGTAGTACAAATTCTGAATTTACCATATAAGATCTAATTCACTGTAAGCAAGTAGAACATGTATGTCAAGGGTTCATTTAACTATGTCTACTGGGGGGTGGGATAGTGGTAGGGGAAAGCACAAAAAAAATAGTGGCTAGAAGGCGTGTAAAGAAAGAGTTTATTGAAAAAACCCCTCAGCCTAATGTAAAAAGAGTAATAAAACATTTTACTGTTCATTGAGGTCCCTGTTCAGCAAAATAATTGGTCTTCTGCATCTCAGAAATTGAAGTTATGTAGTAGTCTGCAACTATTCTCAAACATAATCTTTAAAGCTTAAATTCAATGACACATGCACATTCACAGACATGTTTCATCCCCTATGGACGTGTGTGGACTACACTGTGCTCATATTAAAAGTTCTACTTCTGACTAGTTACCCTTTTTCAGCCTAGAGGGAAGATATGACAGTGTTCCCTTCAGATCAGTTCTTTAATCCTGTAAAAGAAAGTAGCAAAGTTCTAGTCATGCAAAGCACCAACAACTTTTAACATACGCAAAATATTAATGGTTCATATTATTTAACTGAAGTATGTTCAGTTTGCAGTTAAGCAAATTATAGTGGTCATCAGTACGTCAATTCCTTTGATTGAATTCTGTGTTACATAACATATGTAAAAAAGAGGTAATGAAATAGAATATGAATCCTAAATTAACAATGTTAATTTTGATGAATCTTTCAGTGCAAAAGGGTTCTATTGAGCTGGATGGTGTTAAGGATTCTTTTACATGTAAATATCCTGAATACATTTGGAAACCTAATTTTGATTGCTCCCTTTTTCTTGTGTATTTGGCTGATAGGCTGATTGCTTGGTTTAATTTTTCTGATTACACAGTCAATTGCACATAAGTGTGTTTTGCAAATGAGCATTTGGTCCATAACAAATTTCATAGAATATTGCTTACTTTTTTTTTCCTTGTTATGAATAAAAAATACCCACTCATGTAATATTAACTGTTCTCAAGTTGCTGGGTGATGGTTATATTGTCTTAATTTTCTTACAAGGTGGTGTAATTAAAATGACCTTTAATTAAGCATGGCATTGACACATACATACTCTTTTTTTTCAGAAAAAAAGTTCAATCACATAAATATGTAAATGTTTATGAAGGAATTATATTTAACAACCCTTATATTATATGCCTGTTATATATTTAAATACCAAATGAAAACACTTTCTTATTGTGTGTATGATGAAGTTATTTTGAACCTATTGATTTGGTGATGGATGATATGAAGAAGCAAAACTTTAGATAAAAAAGCTTCGGGTCTGAATTTCTTAAACAAGGTTTTTGATGCACAGAAGTGTGTTTTGCGTTACCAGAGAGAAGCTAAAAAGTCTCACTCTATATGTTCCAGCAGAAAAAATCTAGAACATCTACAATAAGTTACTGATTTTATGTAAAAGAGTAAGCAGTAGTAATTTCTCCTCTGGGCCACAAGGAAGAATGAGACTTATGAGGAAGTCACAGATAAATCCATTGGATGTACTTGGCTGGAGATCAGGCCCATATTTAATGGACTTAATGAAGATACGGAGCTTGTCTTAGTGATAGAGGACAATGATGCAAATAGAAATATCTTCAGAGGTCTGATAGATATTAACAGTTAACTGTTTTGTAGTCTAAAAATATATCTATTATGTTATGAGAAGTTATACAGGCAATAAACTCAATTGTGTAATTACTGCGTAATTTAATATTACCTGATGTCCCTCAATACCATGTCATATATCTCCATATCTTTTCCAGCAACAGACACTCCTTCTCGCTTGACCCAATTCCTTCATTTAGTTTTATGAATATTTAAACTATAATGGTGCAAATAAGAGTTGATGCTTATAATTTTAAAATGCGTCTAATGGTTACCCTTGTAGCTTACTTTGTAGTAATATATTCTTACATTATTTTTCGGTGATAATGATGTGCTCCCATTTTGAACAACCTGCTATATAATCCATTTTGCCTGCAGACCCTATGTTATCTTGAACCTGACTATTGATGGAGTTAGCTTATGGAAGTGTCTTGTTAAAATTTCAATAGCAAATTAAGGGACATAATCTGCATCCATTTACGTGCTTATAATGATTTTAATATCCTGTTGAAGTAAACATTTCCAGCAGAAGAGGTCAAAGAACTTGTAAAAGCATGTCTGAAGAGAGTTGCTTTGCCCTCACTGCACCGCCTTTCAAAGATTAGCTGTGTGGAAGTTAAATGAAAAATAATAAATCCATACTCTTCACAAGGATCCATGTGGTTTAAATTCTACTTCACATAATAACAAATACAGTTTCTATAGTGGAGAGTGACACATCAGTAGGACACGTGCTGTCCCTGCACCTTCCTTGTCCACTCACTAGTTGCACAAACTGCACTAGCGCATTCTTACATCATTTTGTTGGAAAATTCAGACCAGTGCTTCCAGTAATTTTCTTCGGTATATTTTTGCTTGCTGACTTTTAGTAAATATGTATGATCCAAAGTGCCTTATAAGCTGTGGGTTTGTTATTATTCATAAACATAGTAAATATGTAAGTTTATTGGTGCAATAGACTTCACTGACAATATTGACTAGCTCTCCATTAACCATGATGGTCATTTACATAAGTAGCTCACTAAAAGACACCAGCATTTAGCCACTTTGAGGCATCCATGATAGGGAGCCAAAACTTTCTAGAGTCATGGGTTCAATTCTGTTGCCTAACGCAGGCATCTACTGACATTTGAGGGATTACAGCGTATGCAAGACATGTAAAGGGGAATAGCATATTTTCTAGCAGACCTACAGGTGACCCCTGTATTTCTGGACCAGCACATTGAAGTCATGCACAAAAATTTTTGTTATCTCAAATAGTATAAATTTCTATGTTTTGGTGACTGAATTAAGCTGCAAATTCAGGCATACAGAAACCCAAGTCCTTTTTTTTTTTCCCCCTCCTTTCTCTACAAGAATCTTTGACCACAATACAGCTATGAATGGGTGCCAGAATGCCTTGTCAGCATAAAAGATAGCATGAAGAGGTGACTCTGGAAGATGCATATATAGTGATAGATGAAAGAAGGCCAGAGAATAAGATCAAAAGTTTGGCTCCTGACAGATCACATTGATCAGGTAGTAGCTTACTCCTTGGATCTGTTTTGAATAGCTCCAAAGCATTCTATGCAAGAAAAATTTTCTTATAAGGCAATAATCTTAAAAACTGTGGGCGAACAGTCATCAGTTTCTTACTCTGTTTTATATGAGGATAGACACAGATGAAAGATCAAAAATAAAATTGTAAATAAGTATGTATTTAGGCCACTACTTATTCAGAATAACAACAACAAAGAATCATTTTTATCTAAGATAATTTTTTTAAATTATTATTATTGTTTTTATGTGAAATAAAACATATCATTCTATGCAGGCATGCTAACATTTTGAAATGTATTGGTCAAGGTATCCTTCAGATTCCTCTCTCTTCTCTTTCCCATGGAGAATCTGACAGCTGATGTGAAAATATACTATTGGAAAGCCTGACTATTTATCAAATAATTAACAGTTTATTTGAGAATAATACATGAGATGTTTAAAGCTACCAAATTTTAGCCATTCTGCATGAGAAACTCCATGTCAGATCTATCCTTAGAAAATACTAGCCTACATGACTCTAGGAATGAGAGCAAGGAAAGGACTTCTCTATTCATGATTGATTTTGCTCTTTCCAACCCAGAATGGACTCGGGTACCACAGCTTTTAACACTTAGCACTTCCTTGTTATTTCTGTAACTCTTCTATAGTTTCTCATAGTGGAGGACAAGAGATAACACAATGCTGAAGGCACAAAATGTGAAAGACAGAAACTGTGTGTCCCAGTCTTCAAAAGATCCAGGAGAAGATAAAAAGAGACAATAAGGTACAGGAATCTGATGATGAACCAGGGCCAAAGAGAAAAAGGGAGTAACCTGAGGCAAAAAGCTTAAAACAAAAAACCAGAACACCTGAGTGAAACAAGAATTAGATGGGCAAAGAAGTCAAAATATATGCTATGAGTAGGTCAGTGCGGTGTCAAGTAGATTTTACAGATATATGCACAAGGATAAGAAACTGGAAGAGTGCACTGGTGTGTGTCTAGAATAGAAGAAAAATGGGGAGCTGAAATCAGGGAGGAGTTTCACTTACAGAAATATGGACTAAACGAAGCAATATTGGTCACCACAGGAAAAAAAAAGGAAAAAAAAATTAAAACTGCTACTTCAATGTAGCACATTCTTTCAAGGTACATTGTAGAAAATATCTCCTCCATCTTTAAATGTCCACAAAAAACACTTCAGGTATAAATTCAAATGGCTTATGTTTGCTGTCTGTCTCAAGATAAACTCAATCATTCTTTAGCTGACTCAACTCAGCTATCTCTATCTAGGTATCTGTGCAATTTGAAAATCTGAAGAGTATTTGACAGTCTTACATGTGGCGGGCAGATAAGACAAAGAACCTACAGAGTACATGCTCCCCTGGAACAGCAACTGCAGACCAAATAGGATACCTCACCATCACCCATCCAGCAGCTGACACCAACATTTTCAGTCAACTGAATTGTGCTGAAGAGATTCCTTATTTAATTTTTAGGATGAATTTTTAGCTCTCCAGCTTCCTTCAAATAAAATGATTGGGGATGGGATTCAGCCTTGTGTATACAGAAGTGTCTAATGACATTGAGATGCCCTTGCATATCCGATCTGGATTCCAGATGTCAATGCAAACAGGCATAGGTCTTCCATGAATCTGTGTCATGAGCTGAGGTCCCACATAGCCTAAGATATTTCAAATGGCACTTAAGACATGTATTTAGGAAACACAGTCAGTCCCCAGAACTCCACTGCTGACAGCTGGAACTCAGGTCCTTAACTCTCAGATAGCTTAATTTGGACATTTAAAATTAAGTCCAGACTGTGGGTCAGAACCACACCTTTCAATATAGATGAGATTAATTCTGTCCCAGATTCTTGAGACTAGTCATCCTCTACAACCCTGATTGCCAAAACATACAGTCAGAGCTGGTAGTGAAATCACTTTTTGCTGTACTCTGAGCAGATAAATTACAGTGTAGTGTTTTGGTGGGGTTTTTTCATTTTTGTTTTTGTTTTTTTTTTCCTCTAATTTGAAAAATCAGATCATGTCCCTCAAATTAAGTTCTGAAATAGAGGATAATATCTCTTTGCCTTTGTTCCTCATATGTACAGTGGAGAGAATGATGCATACTTATCTCACAAGGATGTCATTAACATGCATTCACTAGTGTTTAATATAAAGTTGTATATTATAGCAAAGGGGGCATGGAAAAATTCCAGGAGGAATTTTTCCTATATTCTGAATCTGCTTTGAATATTGTGTCATAAATAAGGCATATGTTTATAGGGGAAAAGAAAGGAAATTATTGAGTTGTTGCTTACTAAGTAAGACTGGCTTATTCTGTATGTCGGCAGCTTCTGGAAAAATCATTTGAGAGCATCTAATCAAAGACCATATGTACACATAAGGACCAAATTAAGGTCACAGACAGAACCTTTACTTTAGCTTTCTTAAGTTTTGTGAGTGGTTGACTTCTTAACCCATACAAAGAGTCTTTTAACCTAATTTTTGTAAGTCTATAATATTACTTAACTCAAACTGGGCAGCTAATGCAACTTATGAAAGAGTGATTGAATTAAGTGTGCTTTAGAAACCCACAGCTATATAGAGTAGCACAGGTTGTGTCACAACCCGCTGTCTTTCCTGTATTATTCTAAATTGTTTAATGCACAAAAATTGCTGAAATTGGTCTTTTCAGATTTTCTTTTGGCACTAATGGACTGAAAGGCATCTTTTGAAGTTCATATTTATAGCAAAGTTATCTGCTCTTAGTTGTACTGTTCTAAAACCCTGCTAGAAATCTGAGGCTCTTACTACTTTCTTCAACTCAGCAGACAAGTCTCTTTTATCTGCTGAACTTCTTAATGTTGCAGAACACCTTCTGACAGTAACATTTTTTGTACAGCTGCCCTTGTCTTCCTCTTCCCATTTACACTGACTCTAAAAATCTCTCAATCACGCAGGCTCATTTTAAAAGTTGAATAAAAAGCCAGTGTGTAAGTCTTTCAGTCAGCTATAAATGCAATAACCTAAAGGTTCTCAGGTTCATTGAAAATTATTGTCTGAGTTCACCTTTTTTTTTTTATTAGCACTGATGTAAAGGTGATGTCCAGAGCCAGTCTATCAAGGGTGTCTGCGAGCTTCTCTTATGAGTTGTGTAAAATTACACTGGAAGCATGTGATGTTTTTCATCTTGAAGAGGAAGTATGACAGTACAGGTGTATTCACTGTCAGGTAATTCATTGCCTTTGACTAAGAACACCACCTACAAATCCCAAGAGAAATAGAAAATAGATCCAAATGTAAATCTAATGCTTTTAAGAAGCACAATGACTAAATGCTTTTACCTCCTCCCAAAGCTAAAATAATAGATAAATCAGTCTCATAATTACATGAAAAAGGTAGAGTACTCCCAGGATAATTCACACAATTTGAGAGTGAGCACTAGTGGCACAATAGCAGCATGATGATAAGTGGAAGGATGTGGTAAAAATCACTAGTGATACAGTGTTTTTAGAAATAATATGATTAGAATTCATATTAAATATTTGTTAAAATTATTATAACATTAACAGTGAGGACTGGAAAGATTAAAGAAAGACAGAATGTAGCCAAGCCAAAGTCTCGTGATGACAATATTCGTTACCAAAATGATGTTAACCTTTAGAAGTTACCACTTAACATAGGAAAATAAAAAGACTGTATACCTCAAAGCAGAAGTCTTAAATGTTTCTTGCTGGGAAAGCTTATCTTACACTCCTTCTCTTTGATTTCTGTAAATAAACAGATGAATGAAGAACAGGGCATGAATTTTAACATTGATAGATATGAATCCTCTTCTCTGACTGTGTACATTACTGAGATACGTGTGTGTATATATTCCATTATTCTGAGATAATATAACTGTAAATAGTTACACTAACATTGCATTTACAAGCCTCATTTAGGAGTGAGATGCTAGTCGGTTCGCTGCTGCACAAACATAGAAAAATGCAATACTGTGTCCAAATATATTGCGCCCAAAAAATTTCAGATAGAACAAAGATTTAAAGTTCGGGACACAACATCTGTTAATTAGTTCAACAAAACAAATGGAACTGATTTATTAGTTAAATTTGGTAATGAAGAGAGTGTTTGTTCTGAGTGTTTTTCCATTGGCAATGAGAACTAAAATAAAAGTATGAAAAATGAAAAAGAAGAGGCATAAATCAGAATGGATTTAATCTGAAATCTACTACATAAATAAAATGAATCCCACTAACTTGTGTTTTGAAACATACACCAGCTAACATAGGCACTAATGTTATTAGAATGAACATGGCTATTATAGATACCACATAATATTCCACTGATTAAATTTACTGAAAATGGTTTTAATTAGGATCAATGCAGACTTTTTCATGGACATAATTATGCAATGCATTTTGATTAGTCCAAAATTATTTTGGAAGAAAACTAGTTTTAGGAAGAAAGCTGATTATTAAATAAATAGATAAATAAAAACAATGTTATGATTTATTTTTAATGGCATCAAAAATGAAAATCTTTTCCATTGTAAATTCTTGTTGTCAATGAAAATTTTGGATATGGTTCAGTTTTCTTTAAAAAAGGATGTCTTCTGATTCACATTCCCTCATTTCATCTCATAATTCTCTTCAGCCTTAATGAAGAAAATATCCGTTTAGTAGCTGCTTCTCATTTACTAGCAAGGAGTATGTCCTAGAGCAAAACTACTATAGACTGGGGAGACCAGTTTCCTTATGTTCTTTATCATCACTGATGAAAGAAATCATTAAAAACAATTCAAGAAGAAGCATAACTTAGTTGTTCTACATCCCTGTCTTGAGTATGCTGTTTCTCTTAACTGGCAGCAGCTCCTCAGTGAATATAGAATCATAGAATCATCTAGGTTGGAAGGGATCTTTAAGATCATCGAGTCCAACCATAAACCTAACACTCCCAAAACCACCACTAAACCATGTCCCTAAGCGCCACATCTACCTGTCTTTTAAATGCCTCCAGGGACGGTGATTCTACCACTTCCCTGAGCAGCCTGAATATGAAGGAGTCTGGAGAGTTTAGGCTGAAGGCAGCATCTCTTAATATCTTCTATGAATTTAATTAGTGTATCATAATAATTGGAGCAGGTTGGGGAGAGGAAGGGTGAAAGGAAGAATTACCCTTTTGTACTCATGATAGAACGTTTGCTATCTATGGTATAAACCTGAGAGGCTTAATACCTTTTACATAACTCTTTTTTAGCTTATGATTTCTGCATTGTATAGCTTACCAAAGTTCTGAATGCATACTATTAAAAGCCAACGTCAATAAATTAATAAGGAGACAAAGCTGCTACACAGCTGCATACACTATGGTGGAGTAATTCAGATGACAAATCAGATACATACATCTTGCTTTGAAACTGCGTATTTCTTACATTACAAATGAAGTAGTTGTGTGAGTTCTTCAGAAACATCACTCTCTGTACTTTATTAATGCATTTTTTATTTGGAACGTTGCAGTAAGTTTCTTTCCTAATAGACAGAAAAATACTTAACTGGGAGATAATTACTTCTCTCTTTGAGACTTTAAGTCTACATTTCAGGCAATAAAAACATTTGACCAACAAGGTGAGGTGAAACCACTCTGAAATTAAAAACCTTCATGCAAAGAAGTTAACTGCCTAATTTTCATTCTAAAGAAAGCAATTTTAGTAAGGCTACATCGAAACTGCTAGATATGTACACTCTGTACTATCACCCATAGTCCTGGTCTCATGATCACCCAGATCAAAAAATCTCGTGTTGTGCACCCTTTCCTTCTCCTTCCTTGGTCTAGTTTTTCTTCTGATGCATTTTATGCATGAGAAGGTAGTTCACATGGCTTTATGACTGTCATGAGATTTAGAAACTGTTAAGATGAGCACCTGACTTACAAGACAGGAAATGCTTCTTTGTGTCACACTTCAAATGTAAGCAAAGTCTTGTTTCTATGCAGCAAATACTTTGTCTATATCAAACTTCTGTTAACTAAAAATGCTCTGGTAACCTGAAAACAAAAGATGTCACTAATGTGAAATATATAGGAGAGACACTGTTCAGAATCTTAAAGGAGAAAATGTTGTTTGAGTTCACTGATAGGTTAGTTATACTGAAAATACATTCACCCACTTCTAGGGGGAACCAGCAAATGGCAAGAAAACTAATGGTAAAAACAATCTTTATTAAAACAGTGAAAGAAGAATATCCCTAATGCAGTATAAATGCAAGTCAAAGGAACTCTTGATACAGATTTCAATAGAATCTGAAATAGTTTCATAGCTTTATTTTTGAAAACACCTTTTTATCATAGATAATTGACTTAGAGTTTTAGTTACTTTTTAATGTAACTTTGCAGTGAAACTCTTCTCATCAAAATATGCTAAACCTACTTTTTTTTTTCTGATTTACTGTATTATTGTTAAATACTTTCAGGTTTATATTCAAGCTGTTCAAGTTTCAGCTTACTGTGAGTAAAACAATTTTTTAAAAAGGTTTTGAAGTGTCCATTAAAATAACTAAAAAAAATTATTGTGACATTATGATCTAAAGATGAGACATTCTATGTAACAACATCAGTAATTTTAAATGGGCTAAATGACACATTCTTTTCTTAATGATTCATTCACCTAACTGTCTCACAGAAACCTTCGTGTTTCTCTTTAGCTTGAGAATTAAATGAATCACACATTTTGCCACATAAGATTTCAGATTTTTATATAATACAAACATTTATAAATATTTCTTTCTGGAAAAGGAAAAAAAGAAAATACTTTTGTGAATATGGCTCAAAGCAGTGTTATTTTGGGGAAGAAAGGCCTTGGTCTTTTTGTACCAAGATTAAATAGAGAAAATCCAAAAAGTTATCTTGTCCTCTTTCTTCTGTAGCTTATCCCAGTGTTGATCAGACCCGAGTCTTCCATGGTCATCTTACCTGTGTAAAGTGTAATAAAGTCTAAAGGAAAATCTTCTAAGAAGATGGTATTACTTCAAAATTTGTGCAAACAAATGCAAAGTCGGGCATTGTGACAAAACTATGATTACTGTTCATAAGAAGAAGTAAATGCCAGAAATAACAGGAAAAAAGATCTAAGAAGGAAGGCTGATACTGAGCAACAATGTTGAAAGCTACAAGTACTTCTTAGAACAGTAGATAAGTGGGAAGAAGTTGACCTTTGAGTAATTCTGCATTGACTGTTTAATATCAACAAGCTTTGCTACAGATGTTCACTGGAAGGTCAAAATTTCAATATAGCATAACGCTGAACATTAGTAGGAGTGCAGGACTAAATCTTCCAAGGTATAAAATGAGGCAATGCTGACCTTTAAGTACCTACCTCCACTGTACACCACCACCTTCTGGAGTTCTCAAAGCCAGACTGGTGCTTTAAGAAACAGCTCGCAAGAATACATAATATGGAATGAGCAACAAATCAAAGCTGTGGGAGTACTGAATAAATCAAGAGAGAGAGGAATGGTTAAGAAAACAGTGGGTTCACGTGCTTAAAAAGGATTACTTAGTCAGAAGTAAGACATCTCTTGGCCATGAAAAGGAGAGTAGTACAGAGACAACAACAGAGCTTACATTCGTATTCCAAAAAAAACCTATATCAAGAAGCTATTCTCAGTCAGCAGGCCAAGATTTTCAGAGTAGATTGTCCACACTGACTATCATCCTGTTTAGGTCTTCTCTGAGAGTCTTTCTTTTTCGGTTCAAAGAGCTTAAAATTCTCTGAGAATCATGTCTGAGCTTATCAGACTAGTGATTTTAGAGTGTGATGCCAAAGCTATGTGTTGCACGCCACAGTGCTTGACATAACAGTGTGTCAGTGATGCTCAGTGGTCCAAAGTCTGAGTGTACAGTGTTGGTGGGCTGTGAAAGACAGAGTCAGTCAAGCCTGACTCATGAAGTGTACAGAGTAGTTGAAGAAGCAAATAATACCCAAAACTGCAACCAGATTCAGACTCAAAGGAAGCCAATTGCTTCATCCAAAAAGTAGATCTAGAATGAAGTAGTATACATGATTTTGCAGAATGGAATTTCACTTCAAATTTTAGTTTATTTCTTTTCAAGGTATTAGTGTGTTTCAAACACAGTTTAGCTATGTTTTCTCAATGCTATTTTTATGGGTTTGCAAATTCTACTCCAGCTCACTTACCGTGAAAATATTTCAGCTTCAGAAAGTATTTTTTTCATAATTTCCTTTTTTCTTCACTTTTACTTTGAAGAATAATCATCTGGCTAATAATATCCAAGTTTTGCATTAGCATTCAGAATAGCAGTATTAATGCTATTCTGGATTTATACTGAAAAAACAATCTCCCTTCCAAATCAGTTAAAATTGGTGAGAGGCAGTAACAGCAGTAACACAAACATGCATAACTAGTCTTTCTACAGCATGGAATGTGAGACAATGGAAACAACAGAAGCAATTTTTTATTTATTTAGAGATTTGGGATTGGCCGAAACAATTATCTATTAACTCAAAGAAAACAAAATACTAAACCTGTTAATCAATGCAGGGCTATGAGGTCAGTTTAACCAATGCAGGCCAATTACCAATAACGTATTAGTTATGGTGGAACCCACCCACTTTGCTATATACAACTAAGAACAAATTACTGTGTCGTAAAATGTTAAGTGAACTAATCTTTTGTGCAGTTAATGTATCCTCTTCCCTTCGAAAGTACTGGATTCTTTTGGGGTAGCTTTCCTTTCAATGAAAGAGCAATATTGTCTTACTGTGAAAACATGAATATTTATTATAGAGTAACTGAAGTTAGTTTTTTTTACATTAACTTTTTCCCATATATATCCTCTGAACTTAAATGTCAGATTACTTGTCTTGGCTTGCATGAACACCCTCCAAAACCCACTATAGCCTCCTCAACTCAGAGTTGTTAACTTGAGAACGTGGTTGAACTGAGAACTGTTCCAAGACTGTGGTTGATGTGTTCAGGCTTATGCAGGACTAAACCCAAATTCCTTTAAAATGGTTAGGTATGACAAGGCCTGCTTCCTGGATGTTTACATGAAAGAGTGAGTTACTCCACCACATGGTATTATTGAAGTATTAAGTCCTTTTTTAAAAGTAACATTTTTCTGAAGTTGTGGAAGACTAATCACTCCTCTCCTACTCTCATCTGCAGTGTCCTGTGTTATCATCACTCACATTCATTATACTCTGATAGCTAAGAATAAGCCATGATGGGCTTAAATGAAAGCAGAACAGCAGTGATACTCTGCTATTGGTTTTATTTCCAAACGATAATTACTACATCCAGCCAAGCCTACAGAGGTAGAGAGTAGTTTGCTCAAGATAAGACCAAGACAAGATCAAAATGTTGATCACTGGAAGAAAAAGTTGGACAAAATAGCATCTCCACTTCTCATCTAAGATCTGCAGCCTATTCACCAGAGTGAGGTTTTTGAGTTTTCATTTTCCTCACTAAGCGTAGTTGATTAAGTAGCTTTTCTTCTTTCTCTGTATCAAAGACTCACAGCTAGCTGCCAGAAAGTCAAATTTTTGTTCTAAGTGCTTACATTAATTTCCAGTCAAAGAGTTTATCAAGCTTCATTTATATCTGAGACAAAGCACAGAAGAATATAGTAGCTGTATTTATCCAGGAGGATCCAAACCACATACTGAACTTAAAAATCATGTGAAGGTTTTTGACAAGACATACTGACTTGCATACTGACAAATTTTCAGAGAACTCCAGCTGAACTCATAATCAAAGAAAAACCTGAAGATGTTAGTGTTCTGTAACACAAATATTCATAAATTCAATATCCATCAAAAATTTCATTTCCACAAAAAATTCTGAGTCTGTAATAAAACATATATACCCCATGAAGTCTAACAAAACTTTCAGATTTGTAGTTGATTTTATATGGATATTGTTAAATATCACGATGAAAGCTAAATAACCTAAAACCTGAAAGCAGAAAATCCTAAATAAAGCAACCAAAAATGTCCTGATGACATCTAGGTTAGCCAATCTTTTTCTCAACATGAATATTGGACAGCCTGAATGATTACAAGAGTGATTTTTGAAACATGTTTGAAATGATGAAATTTTGGAAGACAGCATGCTTTTTGGGGTCATTGGTTGTTAGTTTTGCTGCTTTTCTTTTGCTTTAGTTCAACTGCCACGATTGTACATGAATGAAAATAAAAATAAATTGTTGGGTTTTTCCACTTCACATACCTCAAATACCTCAAATAAGTTTCATATAACTCTTCTCTCAGGGTCAGTAATCTTATTTCCTACTGATTAGTTTCTGATTGTCTTCCTATAAATCTCCTATATATGTGTGTATAGTTGCATATGTTACATGATTTAGTTTAATAACTGGCAATTTGGTACTGACACTTATTAATAGTAGAATAGACCACAACAACGCAAATATTTTAACAGACATAAAGTCATCAGCTAACCATAATGTTCAATACAAGCAAACATAGGAAATTGCCTCAAATTAGAAAAGGCAAAATCTTAACCAATATTCAACTTACATTATACTTCAGAACTGATAAATTATTTTGACTTTGAGATTGCTTTTAAGGTTCTTCTCATGACATAACCGGTGTTTTCTCTTGCATAGGTATTGTGTCCTCTTTCACATATTTACTTTTGACCTAACTTCACTGCCATGTTTTTTAGGAAATCTATTCTCAATGACTAATGTAAAAAAATAAAATAAAGAAAAGCTGGTAATATTGAGGAAAATTACTTTTTTAGCATATCTTCATAGAATAACAGAGTCACAGAATAGTTAAGATCAGAAGCGACATCTGAAGACCATCTAGCCCAACCCGCTGCTCAGAGCAGGGTCAACTACAGCAGGTTCTTATGGCTGTGTCCAGTCAGGTTTGAATACCTCCAGGAGTCTTCACCACAACTTTTCTGGGCAACCTGTTCTAGAATTTGGTCACCATCACAGTAAAAAAGATTTTTCCTGATGTTGAAACAGAAATTCCTGTAGGTCAATTTGTGCCCATTGCCTCTAGTCCTGTCACTGCACTCCATCTTCTTTACACCCTCACTTCAAGTATTTATACACACTGATAAGATCCCCCCTGTGCCTTCTCCTGGCTAAACAGACCCCACTCTCTCAGTCTCTCCTTGTATGACAGATGCTTCAGTCCCTTAACTGTCTTCGTGGCTTTTCTCTGGAGTCATTTTAATATGTTCATGCCTTTCTTGTACTGGAGATCCCAGACCTGGACACATCACTCCAGATGCGGCATTACCAGTGCTGAGTAAAGCAGAACGATCACCTCCTGTGACTTAGTGGCTTTGGTCTTCCTAATGCAACCCAAGATACTGTTGGCCACCTTTGCCACAAGGGTGTATTGCTGGCTCATTGTCAGTTTATTGTCCACAGGACTCCCAATCCTCCTCTGCCAAGCTGCTTTCCAGCCTGTTGGCCCCTAGCCTTTACTGATGTGTGTGGTAATTCCTCCCCAGGTGCAAGACTTTGCATTTCCCTCTGTTGAAATTAAGAAGATTCCTCTTGGCCCAGTTCTCAAGCTCACCTAGGTTGCTCTGAATGGCCGCACAACTACTTTATTAAGGGATGTCAGAAGCAGCCAGCACCTCCAGCAGCTCCAGGCCCAGGAATTCCTCCTAGGGGAAGGAAGCTGGAGCCCTGCCTGATGAACCTGGGGACCCAGGCCTCAAACACAACTGCCGCCTTCCCATTTTCAGGTTCAACCAATAGTGAAGCTGAACATATATCCCAGACAAACACATACATACACACACAGAGGACACTGACATTGCTGGCTATGTATTTATTGGACTCCCATAAAGCTCAAGTATGGACAGCCAAGTCCAATTCCTCCTCTTTGGCTGGTCAGGATTGAAGGTCACTAGTGCAGGCACATAAAGGACACCCTCCAGGTTCACAAGCACATGCACATTAACAGATCCTTCAAGCACCAGCACACTCCTCTGTCTGCCTGGCACCACTGCCTGGATCCTGGGGCCTCTTAATCACTGCACAGGTTCCCTACCTGCCAACTGGTCCAGCTTGGTGCTGTCCGCAAACACACAGCACTCACTTGTCCTACATGCACTTTACATTTGCAAGTCCCTGTAGGCATACTGGCATGGAACCTTGCCTGTCTGACATCTCATGCTGCATCCAAGGCCCTCCCTACTTGCTGGCTGGTCCAGTTTGAAGTTTGCTAGCAGATACATATACACACTCCATACACATAAGGTGTGCAGAACATACACTCACCCCCAGCAGCTGGCACCAGGCACATGGGCACTGAGCCCCTTGCTCACCTCACTCACCCTCCCAGTAGCTGAAACTGAGACCCCCCACTCACTCCAGTAGCTGACATTACAGGCCAGAGGCACCTACAGACCTGGTCTCCAGTAGCTGGCACCGAATCTACTCACACTCCCTCTCCCTCCGCCCCCCCCTTCCACTTGCTGGCATTCTGGGCACAAAATCTGTAAGACAGGACTCAGGGGACTGGAGCACCTCCCCTGTGAGGACAGGCTGAGATAGCTGGTTTTTTTTCAACCTGGAGAACAGAAGGCTCTGGGGATACCTTACTGCGGTCTTTCAGTACTTAAAGGGGGCCTACAGGAAAGATGGGGAGGGACTTTTTATCAGGGTTTGTAGTGATAGGATGAGGGGTAATGGTTTTAAACTGAAAGAGGGTAGATTTAGATTAGATATTGGGAAGAAATTCTTTACTCTGAGGATGGTGAGGCACTGAAACAGGCTGTCCAGAGAAGTTGTGGATGTCCCATCCCTGGAAGTGTTCAAGGCCAGGTTGGATGGGACTTTGAGTAACCTGGTCTAGTGGGAGGTGTCCTTGGCCATGGCAGGGGGGTTGGGACTAGATGATATTTAAGTTTCCTTCCAAACCAAACCATTCTGTGATTCTGTGACACGCTCAGGAGAGCTTTGGCATCTGCAACTACTGATGCTGAGAATCCCGTTGCTCCAGTTGCTGGCACCATAGGCCTGGATGCACCTACATCCCCTGTTTGACTCCTGTAGGTGGTCCACATCTACCCACAGTGGTCCCCCAAGTAGCTAGCAGTTAGTCCTGGAAGCACTCACACGCATACTGGATAGAGAGTGAGGTTAACACAGATAGTTAAAAAAGAATTTAATAAAAAAATAGGAAAGACTGCAGTGATCCGTTGGAAAGCTAGCAGAGAAATGTACTGACTGGCCACAGTGTGACTGGCACCTTTTACACCCCTTTTTGTCTATTCCCCACTTTGCTTCTCACCAGTCCCATTTCTCTAAACATTCCTTTTTAAGTTTTGCATAGCCCCACAGCTTCCCTCGTCAAATATCATCATGTTCCTCTTTTTTCCTTCCTTCTTATCAGCTACAAAGTCAGCTTTGCCCTCTCCAAAGCTGTGCCTGCAGTTTCTTAGTGGCCCATCAGTTACTGACTGGAGGATTTTGGCTTTTCACATTGTTTACGTTATCCCTTCCCTTTCAGCTTTGTGTCTCTGTGTGTTTTTGCTTCCCCCTCTACTTATTAGCCCCTTTGCATTGAAAAGGTCCTTGATAGGATAATCTCAGTGAAACAGACAGTCTCACTTTCCACATACCCTTACAGGACATAGCCAGTGACATTGGCCAGCTCTCTCAGCACCTTGTGTACATCCAGTCTGTTGAAACGTACCCTAATCTGATCCTTCTCCACTGAGGCTGTTTTCATTGCTCCAGGCTTTCTTACAGCAAAGATGAATCTTACCAGCAAAGACCAAGGGAAAGAAGGCACTGAGTACCTTGACATTTTCCATTTCCTTTGTTACCAGATCCCCTGTCCCATTCAGCAGCAGGCTCGTATTTTCCCTAGTCTTCCTTTTGATACTGATTTACCTGTCAAAGCCCATCTTGTTGCCTTTCACATCCCTTGCCAGATTCAACTCCACATGGGTTTTTGCTTTCCTAACCCCATCCTTGTGTGCATGAAGACTATTTCTATATTTCTCCCAAGTCATTTGGCCCTGCATCTAGATTTTGCCTGCTTCCTTTCTACTAGTCCTTCTATGCTCACCTTCACCATGCTGGGTATCCCCAGTTACTAAGAAGGAATCTGTGGGTTGAAGCCAGCTCAAGTCCTTTGCTGTTTTCAAAGTTCATTTTGGTTTTGTTGTTTTGATGCTATATGTTGGACTGAGCCACATATACATTTCCCCCATTCTAGTATAGCTAGCTGAGGAAGACATTCGTACCTTTTTTGATTAACTCAGAGAAGGCCATTTACAAAAACAGTTGATTCACTCAGCTGATACAGTCATTATCTAAAATAAAGGCCACCTTCTTGTCCCCTTTGTGTTAAGATAAATTGGGTTTTCTTTGCAACAGTCAGTCAGTACTTCTTCCCTGAGCTTTGTGAGTACACCTCTTGTGCCCGTTTCCTCTGTGCCTTCTTGATTGTTCACATTCACTTAATAAGTATTCTCCACTTCATCATTAGAAAGGCTTCTGAAAGGAAAAAGGAGGTTTTTTTGTCATTAGATATTTTCATAACCTTTCATAAAGAAGGTGAAATTTATTTGAGAAATTTGAGAAATACTGCCTTTGGGGGAGAGGCACATGACACAAGACACATCTGTTCCAATTAGCCTGCTGAATCTAAGATGTTCCCCTCATGAAGAGAGTAAACTATTAGTTTTGTGATTAATTTTCCACCTCTTGGTTTTGTGAAATAAATTATATTTCAGCCAAGCTTGCCTGTGCTGTAAAAGCAGTTCTGTCAGGTAGTGAAGGATGATGCATGGAAGACATTGTAATATTACGCTTGTAGCAGTGGAGTTTGGCTGTTATAGGATAAATACCACTTATAAAAATTAAGGGAAAAACTTTGTGGTAATATTTCTTTTAACTGAAAATCAATGCACTAAATAATTTCTTATATCTTTTCTCATCACCTCAAATGTAACTACAATGAGCCTGGTACCACTGATGAATAATGTAGGGAAAGAGCAAGACCACATTCTTTCCTTGTTTTCTGAGTAAATTTATTTTCCATAGGGTTTGGTAGGAAAAGAACATGGAAATTAAAAATTGACTTGCTTTGTAAAAGTGAAGAACGTATCTGCACAGGCTGCATTTTTTCTTGGCTATTTTTTCCAAATATTTTAAATTAATAAAGTTATGGACTTGTTATGTCTTATTTGTTTGCTTTTTTTTCTCCCTGATAATGACAAAAGAAAAAAAATAATAATTTCATTAAAGTCTGTTTCAAATGAAATTCCACAGTATGTATTTGACCATTTGCTGGTTATTTTTGTACAAACATGAATTAAACTGTCTTCAACACTTAGAAAAGTGAAAAACAAATAAAGATACATTTAAAAAATTGATTGAAAATGGCACTAGGCCAAAAAAAAAATCATCCATATCAGCACGAATTGCTGTAACACAATATCTGGGGCCTTTTTTGCTATGATTGTCAGTCACATATTTGAATGTATTTATGCACTGATACAGAAAACTGAATTCATATATATTTCCTAATTAATTTTTTTCACTTTATCATTTTTACGGATAGGGCTTACACAGAGTTTTACATTTTTGTGGAAAAGGTTTTACATTAGTACAGAACTCGATACGTATTCATGGATATCAAACAAAAACATGTTACTGCAATTTAATCTTTCTCTGATTTAATCTTGTGCTAGTTTAATTTCAAACAGCAGCATTTCTATGTGGCCTGAAGTCTTACAAGGATTCATAAAAAAGTCTCGTTGACAAAGGATTACAAGAGTAAATACATTATGTGATGAAGCCATGAACCAAAGATTCCGTATCTGCTAGGGATAATAATAATAAGGCTGAATGAAACCTTATTACAGATGTACAAGACCCCCCAAAAAGAAGAAAAAGAGAAAAAAACCAAACCAACAAATCAGTAATATTTTTCTTTAAATGATGGCAGTGGACCATTAAAAATATTGAGAAGTTCATGAATATACATGCACTTCTGCCTTTGATGTTAAACACAAAATAAAACCCTAATGATGCTCAACGGAACCTATTATGAGAGAAGGAAAACAGTAAATAGTTGTTGGTCAAAGCAGATACAAAATAATGTTAGGTTGCTTTTAGGTAACTTTGCAAATAGTGCCATTTATGTGGAAAAGAAATATCTGATAACGTGGAATGCCAATTATATACAGTGTTTATTATGCTTTACTGCATATCAAAATAATATAGATGAGAATAGTCAAGATAGATAGAAAGGCAGTAAGAGCAAGATCATGGGTAGATATAACTTAGGTGTTTAAGTTAGGATCCAAAGGGAAGAGTTATCTCACCTAATTGTCAGGGCCCCAAGAACACCACCCAACCTCACTCCCCCTGATGAACCTCACCTGGGACACTCCCCCTGCTCAAGGCCAGGACCCCATTTCAGCACAGTAGAACGCCACCCTGATCCCAGTGATGATGTGGTGGTACCTGTGCCCACTCCTGACTCTGTCCTTGCCTCTGGCTGGCCTTGGCCGACATTGTGAGGAGTTCACCTCCTGGATGGGCCTATCAGGCTCAGCTCTCCCCTTGACAAAAGCACTGGGGGACCCTATTATCAGCTGCAACCCTGCTCACTGCACTAAGCAGTGGGGGAAAAGGCTTTAAAATTGTGGAAGTTCTTAGCTTCAGAGTCATAGAAAGGTATTTATTATTTTCTTAGATTTAACTACATTTGTTTGATTCATAAAAGCATAGCTGGCTTTAATTCTAATACAAATATTCACATGACTGAATTTTTTACTTATGTATTTGACAGATGCTTGTATTGTTCCTAAAGAGCTAATGAAAAACTATAACATCAGCTAGATTAAGCTGGTGATTTTCAGCTAATGATGGAGTAAACAATAGCATGTTAATTTAAAATTGCAACATTGTACCAAGTGAGATGGAATTACTTATTCAAGTAATCTAACGAGCATCAAACTAAGTTCATAAATCCCATAATAAAATACCCAACTGGAAGGATTAGTAACAGATATGCAAATTCAGGGATCCTAACATATGGAAAACAAAATAACCCAGGCCTTCCATGTCCTGAGAGAGTTCTCTGCAGACCAGGTATTGGTAGACAGCCGGCTAAATAGGAGCCAGCAGTGTGCCCAGGTGGCCAAGAAGGCCAACAGCATCCTGGCCTATATCAGGAATAGTGTGGCAAGCAGGACTACAGAAGTGATTGTCCCCCCTGTACTAGGCACTGGTGAAGGCCGCACCTTGAATACTGTGTTCAGTTTTGGGCCCTTCACTACAAGAAAGACATTGAGGTGCTGGAGCGTGTCCAGAGAAGGGCAATGAATCTGGTGAGGGGTCTAGAGCACAAATCTTATGAGAAGCGGCTGAGTGAACTGGAGAAAAGGAGGCTGAGAGGAGACCTTATCACTCTCTACAACTACCTGAAAGGAGGTTATAGCAATGTGGGGGTTGGTCTCTTCTCCCAGATAACAAGCAATAGGACAAGACGAGATGGGTTCAAGTTGTGCCGGGGAGGTTTAGGATGGATATTAGGAAAAATTTCTTTACCGAAAGCATTATCAAACATTGGAACAGGCTGCCCAGGGAAGCGGTGGAATCTCCATCCCTGGAGGTATTTAAAAGACAGGTAGATGTGGTGCTTAGAGACATGGTTTAGTGGTGTTTTTGGCAGTGTTAGGTTTATGATTGGACTCGATGATCTTAAAAATCCCTTCCAACCTGGATGATTCTATGATTCTATGAAAAGACCACAACGGTTTCTTTCCCTTCTCGTGACTTGCAAATGTAATCTATAAGGCAGCAAAGGAAAAGTTGTGTCTGGCTCTGCAGTTTCAGTAAGCATATATTATTTCATACAGGAAATAGTGATATGCTGATATACTTGCCATCTAGCTGTTTGTTGCCTAGCTTAGACACCTAACTCTCCTCCAGTTACTATCTGAAGACCTTTGGGCACCTACCTCAACTGCATGATTGATCTTGGAGCTAGAACCTGTAGTGCTGAACATCATGGTAGGCAGTCCTTGGATCAGTATCCAGCATACATTTTAAAGTCTGTCTCAAGAATCTCATTGAAAACCTACAGTATTTAAGCAATTTTGAAAGTGATATCTATTAAAATCAAAACCTTGCAAATCTATTTGCATGCAAATGAGTTTGCCTGGGTTACCAAGAGGAAGGATGGCATGGGTACACCAGAAAATGGGAATGGAAGTGGAAAAGTAGTAGGGAGGACAACTGAGGTCTTAGAAGTTTACAACAAAGACAATGTTGTAAAGAGGTAACTCTAGTTTTCATAGTTGTTTTACAGATGATGCCTTGCAATTTTATTTTTTCCCCCTCATATACTCAAGAAAAGTAGTTTAGCTATTTATATTCTATGAAATGATACTACCTTATATAATTTTTTTTTTTTTTTGATGACAGTATTTTAGGAATTTGACCAAAGATATGGGTGTTCATGTGAGGTTTTTCTGACATTAGAAACAGAACATGGCTATTTTCCTGTCAAGGGTAAAGATATTGTTACCAGAGAAAAAAGTGTTCTGGAATGGGAGGACAGAAAACTGTTTGGACTGTTTAACCTACGATTTGTTTGGACTGTTTTACCTACAATTTTTTTCTCCTAGTTTAATCTCCTAATTAAATGAGATACAAGATCGTTGCTGACTTTTCAGAGCAATCTCCAGATAAAATGGTTTGTAATGGAAGAATGTAATTGTGAAACAACCAAACAAAAAAAATCTTTGATCACACTATCATATGAATTAGTGTATTTCCTGAACTAAGTAGCAAGTGCATAGTGATGTTCTTTGTCCTAGATAACTACATAAAATTCTCAGTTTTTTTTTTTTAAATAAGTGAACACTTCACTTTTGCTTAGAGCCAAAGTTGGAGAACTTTTGTACTCCCAGAACCAGGCTAGTGAGTTATCAAACCAGCAATTTCAAGATAAGCAAGTAATATGTTATTTTAGACAGAATTCCAGAGTGCCTATCTGACCCTGAATGAAGTATACAGGCTAATTGCCCTCTGAGTTCCTGTCCACTAGAGTACATTACTGGTTGCATCTCATATGATTTGCCATCTCCAAACCAGTCGATTGTATGTCCAAGGATAACCTGATGGAATTACATTAGCTGTGTTCTTGCCAAGGGAATCCTAAGACAGCTGGTTATGGCACTTTTCCTGATGCTTTTCACTGTGGGGGTGGGGCAGCATTTGGGATGAACATGTTTTGCAGTTATTTGTCATGACTACAAAGTCTTTGCTACACATTTCTAAATGTAATATATTAGTTTTAGTCCTTACTACACACAAAAAGGAAACTTTACTATGTGGTAGGTAATTTGCAATTTGTTTTACCTAAAGAAGGAAAGAAGTGGATAAACAAGAAAGATGAGAAGCAAGAAAATTATTTCAGAGCATAAAGTTCTGACTTTGAGTGTGGAGTAAAATCAGGTTAATAAATGTCCAATGAGCATGTAACAAGTTTGCATTTCTTAGAATATTTTTTTTCCACGTCCTAATACAGCAGAACAAATAAATTGTTTTTAAGCAACCAGTACGACACTGTACACAATGAGTTGTTTCTTGAGCAGTTGAAATCCAGCTAATTAGTTTCAACAGAAAGAAAAAAAATACTGGCAAATCATATAATGAAACAGAATCTTTCTGTTAAAATCAGAACTCTTAGAACAGAGGATAAAAGTAATCATATTAATAACAAGCAGTAATGCAGATGAGTAATCTACCAAGAACCTTACCACTAATATTGCTGTAAAATAACCTTAACCATCAAGAACAGTCATGAAATCAGGTTATCACAGATTTCTTTCTGCTATGAATGCTAGGATCTCAAAATCACCTCTGTTTTGCTATGACAGACAAGACAGTGAAGGGTGCACTTGAATTTGATGCTGGAGAATCCTTCAAAGTTTGCTTAAAGAACAAGACAATCTTTCTTTAGGAGAATAATTAAGGCTAATAACCACTTATTAGTAACTGCTGCTACCAACAAGAAAGGAACAAACCCAGAAATGGTGAAGTAGTGCTGAGTATTTAAACCATTGCACTGGATCAGAGATTTAACCATTTAAACTAATGCACTGTCTTTCTAAAGATGTTTTGTGTCAGGTGTTATCTAGGAAGTGAGGAAAAAGAAACCCCTACAGTTGGCAGGTACAGTACAAGGCTTGGATATATTTTGCTTTTGAAGATCTTATCCTATGAAATTAAAACAGTTTGGTTTTTTTTTTATAAAAATCCAATCTTAACAAATGTCTTTCCTGGATTAGCTCAGTTCTGTCCTTAAAACATATATATCTGAGCTTAGAGT
>VFFE01007188.1:759683-776773 GCA_008921705.1 Burhinus oedicnemus
TTTTTTTTTTTTTTTTTTTTTTCCCTTCCTTTTTTCTTTAAAGAGTTGATTCCAGCTGTGCTTGCCTTAGGTTAGAATGAACTTGACACTGTTTCTGTTAATGTTTTACTTTTATACTTGTTCTTAGATTTTCCACCAGATCAGAGTTTAGTCTTTCAAAAGACTGCAAGATTTTCTGCTTTATTTTTCTCTGGATAGTACTGATGTACAAAACTTAAGAAAGTGATGACAAATTTCTAATGCCTCAGTATAATTTTCTATTCATTCTCTTCCACTTGTATACTTACTCACAGAAGCTGTTAATGAGGTGTGTTAGAAATAAGATTTAGCAGAAAAAAAACCCCAAACCTGGTTACCTCCTTGTTTTCATAAGCACCCTTAATAATCTTCCAGAGGATACTTTTTCCCAGTGGGACTTGTTGCAGTACTGCTTTCATATGTTGTCAGTAACTTCATGTTTTGATTCTCTTCTGTTATGTGAAGGAAGCTTCTGAGCATAGACACAATCTTCTTTGATATTGCCCTAAGCAACTGGAGCCTTTTAAAGGCGCTCAATAACTAAAAGAAGGAAGAAAAAAAAAAAAAAAAAAGAAAAAAAAAAAAAAAAAAAAAGGGGCAATTCAGCAACAATTCTGTTTCTGTAGAAAAGAAAAAGTATATAGGTAGTAAAACAATAATGGGAGAACAGTTCCAACAAACACTGGTGAGATTCAGAACCACCGAAGCCCAGAGAGTTCTAGTTTAATGTGAGCATCATAATGTGAATACCATGTTAATAAAGAAGGGAAAAAAATGAAAAAAGAAAAAAAGATATAGAAAAGGAATGATCAAATGTCCACAGAAATAATTGAAAAAGGCACGAGAGAACACTGCAAAGACTTGGCACCGATATAACCAAAGGAAAGAATGGGGAAAAAGGGAATGATATTGTGACTACAACCAATATAACAGTTTTTCTGTTGCTAGGAATTAGGGTGAAACAGCATGTTTCTTTTCTTTTAAAGTAATTCTTTTAAAATAATTAAAAATTTATTCTGAGAAATTGACTCAAACACTGAAAGATTATTCAGTATGATGAAGCAGTTTTCAAAGTAAGAGTTGCAATCCTAGTAAAAGAATTAAAATATCCATTTTTAGATATTTAGGAACACATCTGTAAAATGAGTCTAATGAATATGTAAAAACTGAGACAAGAGTTAATGCACTTTGCACAAGAGCCAACTCTTCCATCCCTTCTGGAGTGTAGCAAGAGTAGACACTGGTTAGCATCTCCCCAGAAATATAAATGTGTTTGTGTATACATAATTAAAAATATATATAAATGTATTTGTTCAGATTGGGTCATTAGAAAGGCTAATTAATTGAAAGGAACAATCCAGTTTTATCCATGATTTCAAAAGGGACAATGTTGGATTCTTGGTAACCAGCTACCACCAAGAAAGTAAAATGTTGGCACACAGGAAGCATGTGAAATTGCATATCTGACTTCCAGCTTTTTGTACACAATAGTGGAGTTCTTGTGTGTTATCAGGCAGAACTGCACATTTTGTAAGGTGCTTTCAGAAAATCTCTCCCTGAAGATAAATGATGAAATCCTGTTTAGGAGAAAGAGATACACACTTTCATATACACAAAAGGGTAGAAAATTCAAAACATAAATACTAAACAAGATAACTTGAATTATTTTTCTGATGATAGGTAAATACCATTATGCAACGTTGCCAACTTCAACTGATTCTGCAGTGGAACACCTATAATCAAAAAGCAGAAATCCCTTTATTACCACCCCCAAGAAAGAAGACATGACATGTATTACATTAATAAAAACCGTAAGAAAATTAATCCTGAAATTATTTGCATAAAGTAGTGCAGTATGAATGTATTTTGCAGCACGTACTATGTCCAAGGTATTTCACAAGGAAAAGGTAAGATACACTAAAATAAAAATTTTAATGTTCATATGAAAAATTCTGAGCAAGAATCTTGAGATCATCATAAAAGAAACAAGAATTACTATATTAATGCATTATGTATAAATAAGAAATCATGTCTATTCTTTCCCCTACTTAATGATGAACTAATAATTGAAGAGAAATAGTCTTTTGGTGAGTGGTGGTGGCTACACAGAGACAACGTATGTGTTCTTTTTCACATTTAAAAAAAAACTAATAAAAAGAAGACATTAACATGCTCCTTATCCTGAAGGAAAAGGAGATGAGCAAGTGTTGAATAGATACCAGAAACACATATTGGTAAAGCACAGCAATGATAAGTCTCAGAAATGGTTTAGTTTAGCAACAAGAAGAAAAGTCATTCACATCTTGTAACCCCTAAGAGGTCCCTGAGGACAGTTGAACACATGGCTACATCACACAGCAGACATGCATGAACTGGAAGGGTACAGAACCTGAGGCCCTTCTGCTTTTGGATCACAGTTTTCTCCCCATCCTGGAGTAATAGCTGACTGGAATGATAACTGTCATCTTAAACGGGGAATGGTCAGGTTTACAAACATATATTTCCATCTATACTGAATCTTTATAGCACAGGAATTTGGCCATGAAATATAAAATAAGGCCATGGCATTTAGGCTCAGAGTTGGATTTGTTCAGCCTGGAGGAGAGAAGGCTTCAGGGAGACCTTACTGCCACCTTTCAGTACTTAAAGGGGGCCTACAGGAAAGATGGATACAAACTTTTTAGCAGTGCCTGTAGCGATAAGACAAGGTGTAATGGTTTTAAACTGAAAGAGAGTAAATTTAGACTAGATATAAGGAAGAAATTTTTTATGATGAAGGTGGTGAAACACTGGAACAGGTTGCCCAGAGAGGTGGTAGATGTGCCATTCCTGGAAACATTCAAGGTCAGGTTGGACGGGGCTCTGAGCAACCTGATCTACTTGAAAATGTCCCTGCTCATTGCAATCAGTATCTTCAAAACTTGATTAATGAAAGACTATTGTCTCCCATGTTCTTTTCTCCAAAATATTCCATGTTGTAAAGCAAAAAAAAGGCTGCTTGATTTCTTTGACAGATTTAACTTAAAATAGAGTGTATTACTGATGAAAACTAAAAAAAAAACCCAACCTGTTTTACCCAGATAAAAATATTTTCTCATCTTTCACAAAGAATAAATACAGTAACCACCTCACAATATTGTTTATTTTAAGACATACATAGTTGCAACAGAAGAGTTCATTCATAGTAGTTTAACTCTTAGAATCATTGAAAAATAACATAATTCAAGAATCCACAAAAAAATTTTCCATCCCTTTATCCTTGGATAAAGCACACTCAAACATCGCTCAAACCTCTGTCATCTAAGTATCTTCTGCAGTAAACCAGAAATTACCAAATACAGGTAGCTGTGAACCAACTAGGAAATGAGAGAGATGGCAAAGTGCTGATTCCTGACAGTGGATTCCCCACCCATTTGTTTTTTTTTTTTGTTTATTCATTTATTTTCCCCTCAGGGATTTCTCATTAAAGATAGCGTTCTCCTTGACAATAAAACATGAGGTAAAACCTTGTCTTCACGTTTTGTCTCCTAGGAGAGGTTTAATGTCAGTGAACTTCACTTTAATCAGAAACCTATGTTGACTTTCTCATTAGATACAAATTCTCTCCCTTTTCAGCTCTTCATTATTTCTGGTAACTGGTTTTCTTTCCCATAAACTCATTTCTCCATGAAATATTTCACTACTATTGAGCTCCTCAGCCGTTCACTTCAGCTGCTCAGAAATTTGCAGTCTTCCTCACAGACAAAGTTCTACAGTACCCACAGGGTCCTGCTTTCTGTCTCATCACTCCATTCATGTATCCATTCCTCTTTCATTTTTCTGTTGGAGTCATCCATTTTTCCTTTTCCCAGGTTCATTATGTCCATTTTCAGAGGTGCAAAGGAACAATACATAGAATTACAAAATAGTAGAAACTTCTGAAAACAGAATATATTTACTGAAAAATGGCAAAAGTTTGTCTTTTGTGAGATAATTGCTTGGTTTAGAAGAATTAAAATGACAGAGTTTGGCAATTGACACAAAAATGTATAATTTCAGGGGCTGGAGAAAAAAATATTCAATAAACCTATTTAATATCATGATTTTGTGTACTGGCTTCTTTGCATTACCTCCCTTCTGTTACCTACAACCCATTAAACTGCCTCCATTGAAGTAACGTATTACTTATTCTGCAGCAAATTAAAGATTTTCTGAATTATTTTTTCTCTTGGCTTGTTTCCTGTTGCAGTCAGACTTAATAACCAGTACTCAGGTGGGTGGACCAGATCATCCCATGCAACGTATGTGGGCTACAGAAACTCTTCTTATATGTGAAACCAAAAATCTATTATATTCTGATATCTTAACAGTATAATCAAAGTATTATTATCACAGGTCCAATCATTATCAAAAAGGAAGGGAATTAAAAAAAAAAAGTAGCACTACAGAGAAAGTATCAATTATAATTGAAATAGTTGAAATTGTTATCCATACAGTTCCTAGTGTCGTCTTCTTTGGTAACATGCTCAGCCTTACCCTGTCACTCTGGGTCCTAAAGGGTGTTTTGTTCTGGGGGAAGGAGAACTACAGTGAGTGTCTGGAGTCCTTTCTAGGGAGGAACATAGTGTTGGTTGTGTGTGAGTCTGATGATGAAGCTTAAGTCCTGTCTTCTTGTACTGAGTCTGCTTAGGGTAATTTTTGTATTTATATATGCACAATGGTCATCACAAATGGTCAATTACTTGTCACTAGCAAATGCAACCTTGTAAACCAAGTAAAATCAGTTTAGGGATAAGCTATGAAGAAAAGGTAATTAAGCATGCATAGTTTACCTCTAAAATGTTTTTTACTCAGTTTGCAAGGTTTCATTGTCTAGTGACAAGTAACTGACTGATTAGCGCTTATACACCTTGAGGCCTATTAGCATTCTGTGCATGCACTTTCACAGCTTCTGCTACCACACTGGACTTGCATTTTTGGAGGGTCCTATTAGCCATCTCCTACTTTTCTTTAACAGACTTCATATTGCTTTTTCCTGATAGTGTAACTTATGTTGTATTAGCATAACCTAGTCAGACATGCATCCTTGTTTTAGGTCATTGAATAGTTTATTGTTTACAAGTAATAGCCTATTAAAAGACATATATGTATGTGTATATGTATAAACATATATAGAGATAAAAAGCATTGAAAACTGCTTGTTATTGCCATCTGCTACTTATAACAATATACTTCATAACATTACTCAACAATGGTTTACACTTTGGGTCAAGTGCACTCTAGGACATATGCAAAGTTGTAGTCTTCAGAGAGTCCTGATAGCAACATCCCAACTTCACTTTATTACAAGATCCAGGTGTGCACCATCTCCACATATTGACTGATATACATGTGAAGAGAGCGCTAAAGTGCGTTTTAGTAGGGTCAGGATGCTTGGGAGACCAAGGTGCTATAACCTGGTAGCTATGTAACCGAGGTTTTCTAGAGATCTCCATACACAAGAGTCTCCAAAATACAAATGTTCCTATTTGTTACTCCCCTTTCTGAAAGATGGAATATTTTAGCATGAGTAAGAAATCGCTCAATTATTATGTAGTTCTCTTTTGAAGCAGCTGCATAGTTAGCTAAGTAAACAATTTACCTTTTTTTTTGCATACAGCAAATTATTTCTTCATTAATATGGTTTTCCATCATCCAGCCAATTCCAGCTGATTCAAGATTTATTCGTAAATGTGAACGTAAACAGAATCTTATTTATTAGCCTTTCTACAGAAGCAGAAAGATTAAAATAACATTAACTTACAGCTCAAAAATACAAACCCCAAGATAAATTTAATTCCACAGAAGATCCACTTATATAAATCCCTGAGAGTAAAATAATCATTGGTTGGATTGCATTTTTTCAGATGGAATGAAAAGTAACTGTTTGGTTTTTTGTTTTTTTGTTTTGTTTTTTTTTTAATTTGTTGTTGCCTACCTCTTTAAGCACAGGTTGAAGTGTCCTCTTTCTGGCTGGTAATTAACCAGACTTCCTTCAGATCATAACACATGGCTGACAAGATTACAGACATCTGAACAGATATGTTTTCTGGGTTGTTTGAAGCATGAATTACTTAGGCTGGTCCTATGACTTTGGGATTTGGTTTAGCTGACCTCTAGGCGCTTCAGTGATTGCATAGGGTGCTTCACTGTAACAAGCCTTTCAAGATGAAAGAGCCACTGTTCAGTTTGTCATTTTAATCCTCAAACTGAATTAAAAGATTAATTCTGTAAAAGTTATTTTATTTCAAACTTAATAACATGGACCAATGAGTCATTTTGGGGACTAGTAAAGTATTATACAAGCATTAATATGAATCTTTAGATGATATTTACCACAGGTCTTTAACTTGGGTATTCCTCAGTGCTAAAACACAAGTTATGCAACATCAACCTTGTAAGGAAAAAACCCGAGTTTAATGTTTTGCCTCTTAAGGAGCGTGTATTTATCAAAGGGAACTTACTTATTTGTGGAAAGCCATGGGGAAGATTTCTAGTTTGTTTAAATTAAGATCTAAAATAATCTATCTATGTTAGAAAAGCTGGTTATCCAATAATGTTGAAATGTTCAACAAATCATTCACATATCTCGTTACAGTAAAAATCTTGTAATGGGAAAAAAGGAACACACCTATGCAGAACTAAGAATTTGTTGTTAATTGAAGTTTTAGTAGTAAAATCAAAGTACATAGTTAATACTTTTATTCTGGTTACTATGCTACAAACGCTAATAGATTAAAATATGTTAATATTTTTACAAATATATCTATTTGGTTTTCTTGGAGTTATGTGCATGATTCAAATGCTGCTCTCAGTCCTGATGTCAACAGATACAGCCCTCCTCATGAACGAGTGTCGGGGAAGTTCAGCATATTGTCATCATCCTGAGCTCTTCACCAGAGGAACATGATTTTGATGTTGGAGTTTTCTTTTTCCTTAATCCTGTCTGTGCCTACTTGGTGTTATTTTTATGCATTTTTCTAACACAATCCACTTACTCTTTTTTTAAACAGATTTCCTGCTTAAGTTTGATTATCTTCATGCATAACATTAATTTAAAGTTACACAATATATATTCTCCAGCCAAATAATATAAAGGATTAATACTTTTTACTGTTGATTACATACATTTATTTGACGTATTCACACAGTTAAGTTTAAATTAGTCACCTGGATAAGTCACCTGACCACTAGGCAATTGCTATAACAGTTAAAACAGGCTAAACCCAGCTCAGACCATGACAAACCCAGACAAGTCCTGAGACCCTGCACTGTCAGGTCAAGACAAACCCTGCAGACTTTTCCAAGTAGTGGCAAAATCATACTTTCTTGTCTGCAGTATAGACAGCACTAAAAGCTGTGGGGGGTTCTGAGTTATCAGGTGTTTCAGTTTTTATTATTTTAAGATACAAATGTCAGTTAATTTCAGCAAGAAATTCATGAGAGTAAATGAGAATTAGATGGAACCGTGCAATTAAGTTTGATATTGAAATCCAAGAAAATACGTCACACAAGCTGGTGCTTAACCGTGGTGCACTTGAAATCATTTGATTTACCCTTTCTGAATATAGCAACAAAACCTCTTTCCAACAATGTCCACTCTTTCCAACCACATCTATAAAGCACCTGAGTGGTCCAACACTCACTCCCATGCAGATTTGTTATGAATTTTCTGTCTGAGTTCCCTGAGAAGTCTGATTCTTGGTTTATATTGAACATTACAAAAGTATCAGGTACCTCACTAAAAGTAGTTGCGTCCTTTTTCCTACTTTTGTCATAACAGACTGGTGTTATAAAATTTACTGAGAATCCAGGAACAAACAGGAATTTAATGACACTGTAAGCCTGAGCACAATCCATATGTCCCTTGACAGTACATTAAATGTGTGCCCTATTGACAAATACACTGCATACAGTGCCTGGGCTTCAACACAAAGAAAATGCATTAGGAGACAGAGAAAAATAAATAGCAGAACTTATTTAATTTCCTAGAGAAAGGAGATGTCATACTTTAAATATTCTGTATTCTACCTATGTACTGGTGGGATTGGGTTTGTATTTTATTCAAACCTGTTTTACATAAAATTAAAGCCAGGTCATACAGTAGGAGCTGGAGAACCACTTGAATGTAAGCTAATGTCCAAGCATCAGCTTCGTAGACCAGGTAACCTTGAGGTTTTTTTGCATCATTAGTCACATTCAACAAAGAGGAAAGGGACTGCTCCTCCTTCCTATGGCCTATGGTCTTGAGATTAGGGTGCTGTCTTGTTAGGTGGAAATTGTGGGTATAAGAAGAACAAAGAAACCAGGTGACCAATTTTCTGTCTTTGCTTTGGAATGCTTAAAATATATAATACTGCTTAAAAAGAATAAAAAAAAAGTGTAAATTTTAATTCAGTTCTTAGGATAATGTAATAATTCATTCACCTAACTGATAAATGGTTAAGAATACACAAAATATGGTCATAAATTTGTTCAGAGATGTTGTATTTTGTGGCACATATTACTGAGCTAAAGTAACTGGTGGACAGGTTTATGTAGCCAATCTGGTTATAGTTTCTGATGACATCTTTTATACATTGCAAGTTTTAATGACTTTTTTTACATTATTTTGAAGATTTCCTACCTTTAAAGTATGTCCTTTCTCTATATCCATGCCTCTTTTGCACTTTTTCACATCCATACTAGTCTTTTGTATTTTCTTGTAAATTACTGTTCAGATATGATCCAAAGGCAACCAACAGACATCCAAGACAATCAGACATTTTGTCAAATAAACTAAAATTTCACAGCAACAAAATTATTCTGTAGGAAGAACTATATATTTCTTATATGTTATTTAATGCTTTTTTTTTCAACTAAAGTCAAGGAATACCAGATTAGATATTTCTATTTTCTGTATTTATCTAGAAAGAGGCAAAATAGTAGTAGGATACTTTTCTTTAACATTAACAATAGTTACACACATGGACAATTTTCATTGTCTTAAATAACAATGTTTTAACGGAATTTTATTACAGCCTTTAGTCACAGAAATTTATCATCTAGTCTGATCTATGTTATTACTAATGCAAAAAAGATGCATATGGTCTACAGAAAGAATATGTAGTAGAACAAAGTGTTCATACAAGTTTGTAGTAAAACATTTACTTCAGTTTGCAAAAGACTTCACAAAGTACATCATCACTGTGTTTCTGGGAAAAGTTTTGAAAACATTCAGTAAACAAAGGATCTTTAAGACAAATATTGGCTTTCTCTCTCTCTTTTTTTTTTATTTTTCCCTCCATCTCCCCTCACACCCATCCCCCAATTTATCTGCTTAGCTGTAAGAGCCATAACTGGTGCCATTTTATTGTGTAAAATGGACAGATGGATTCGATCTTGTCAGAGATCAGAACAAGGAAGATAGCAATGGAAACATAGTGAAGGGACACTTCCTTCTACAGATGAGAATTCAAAATTACAAAGAAACAATACAACTGATGAAATTATGATACTCAGCTTTCCTGCCCAATCCGTATCTGTTGTTCTTATATTGTTATTGATGATTGTACATGATGATTTATCTGGTATTCAATTATTCAATTAAAATTAAATTTTTCTGATTGTACATCTGCTATTCTAAGAGTATGGGCACAAGTGAAGCCAGTTTTCTTATTGCCTTGATACATGTCTCTTCAGGAACACTTAATGCATATGATGAAATTATTACTTAGCTATTAATCAGTTCTTTATGAAATAACAAATTGTTTCTAATGAGTTAGAACATTGAAATAAACAAAATCAAGATCTCCACAGGTAGTCTGCTCAGGCATAGCGGAAATTGTCTTTTTGACTGCCACAGTCTCTATGTACTCTAAAAATATTTGTAGTTAGACATTCACCCTCTTTGACTTCCAGAAAAATACATATATTATTAAGCTTACTCACATAGCAACCTAGTCTAGAAAAACAGCCACCTCACTGATTAGTCCTGCTTTCTTCACAGCATTTTCAACAGCAGAGGAAGACTAGTGAGCTCTCCCTTCTATTAAAGGAAAGCTCTAGGTTTCTTTATATCTATTACAGATTAGATTTTACACTCATTTAGCCAATTACCTGCTGAAACTGAACACAAACGTATCTTTTCTCACTAGGCTTATATTATATAAATTAGTGTAACAGAAATATAAATAGACTCTTTCTTTTTTTTTCCCCTGATATATTTTGTTGAGCTGTCCTGGACATTGGGCTGCTAAAAATGTTCAACTATAGCTCCTAGATATAGTTTTTAATCCTTTACCTCTTTTGAAAGTTGATGCAATATATATATATATATATAAATATATATAAAAACAAACAAACCCCCAAATCTTCTCATACAATCATGTAAGCCTTCTAACAGAATTAGCATAAGCTATGGAAGTGGTTCAAAATTTCTACAGAATCTGGCTGATAGAGAGTTAAATAGTACCTGAATACTTTACCCCTTAAAATTTGCTTTGAGGTAAAGGAATTTTACTTTTTTGAATTTATTTACTTCAGTTATATACATGTCCATTTTTCCTCATGTTTCGTAACCTAAATTTCTCTTATCTTTGTAGTGAAGAAAGAGAGGAACAGCAATGAAATTGATAAAACTGTCCTCCAGTGCACACGCACACATGCACACTGGTAATTACATACTTCTATAAGCTATAGAAGGCCCCAAAAATAGTACACCAGAGGTGGGATTCACCTCACTGAACTCTACTATCCTACTGTATAGAAATCCCCATCTGAGTTGGCAGTTTAGCCTTCCATTTAATTTGGCCTATTTTAGCTATCTATTTTAAGATGAGATGAACTGAGCCCTAGTACCCCCACCTCAAAGCCAGTTACCTTGAAGAATGTATCAGAGGTACACAGGGAAGCAGACATCCAACTGAGGCAACACGACTGAAAATTAGGTAGGGGAAAACGAGGAGTAAGTGCATGAATTACCTTCATAGAGCTCGGATGTTAGTTTGTCACACACAATTCTTTAGGTAATATCTTGTTTAGTTTTACATAAAATTGGATTAAACATGCCTCCCTCCTCCCTTAAATTTTCGTTGTAATACATACCATGCAGGTTCCTGTAATCTCTTCTACATTTTGTACATGTTTGTTTTTCAGATTATTTTTTTAAAAGTACACATACTGGGGTCAAGCTATAAACAATGTTTGTTTGTCCAGGGTAACTGGAGAATACAGGAGATATTCTGGTAGCCCAGAGGAAAATCTTCAAGGAGCTCTTTTTTCCTGAATTTTTCATCTCAGGAGGATTTTTAATGTCTCTACTTTCCATACATGTACCCAGCCCTGGCTCCAGCTCCAACCTTTTCATTTGTCTTTGATTCATTGCAAAAAGAGAAAAACATTTAATGTTATCTGTACCATGCTGAGAGATGTAACATAATCCTCAGTACTCAGTCCTATGCAGCACATCTCTGACACCTAACACAACAGAAGAACATATATGCTTACTGTATGTCTGTTCATAAGAGCTCTATCCATGATGATGGACGATTTGAATAACAAATACGGATCATCACTTTTGTCTGTCTCCTCTCCTTTTGTTAACTGTAGATGTATTTTGCAGCATTTATATCAAGATCCTACCCAAGAAAATATGAATTTAGCAGAATATTGATTATGAAATACTACTATTGGTGTTCACGTAGTGCTCATCTTTGGAAAAATCTCATCTGGGAGGTGGGAGGGTTAGTCTCACCTGACTTTAGCTGCCCAAAGATGGATGTCATACAAGTCATTTAGAGTGAGTTGAATTACCTTTCAAAGGTGCTTATGTTTCTCTACTAACTATGTAGAGACCTAAAGTCACTTGCATAATCCAGGCTCCTACCTTTTAGTTCATTGCTATTTATTTCAAGTGAGTTTCACTGAAATACTGCTCTTAAATTAAGAGGGCAGGAATTGTTCCTACTTATGTTTGTGAAGTGCCAACCATGTTTTTAATGCAACTGTTGAATGAATAAAATGATGTAATAATTCATTATTATCTTTATTATTACAGAAAGTAAAGATATATTTGGAAAAGTTTCAGTAGTGCAGAAAATTTATATTTAAATAACACTGCGTTAAATGATAGGTAAATTTGAAGCAAATAAAAAAAGTTTAGTTATTACTTGTGTATTGTTATTTATTCTTTAACAACAGGGATTTTGCAGCTGATGTATAATTTTATACACAAGAAAACAAAACCATTTTAACTGTTCGTGGTGGGTTAGCCTTGGCTAACAACCAAATTACCACCCAGCCATTCCTTCCGTCTCTCTCCTCAGCTTGGCAGGGGGAGACAATAGGATGGGAAAGTTCATGTGTTGACTTGAAGACAGGGAGATTGCTTACCAATCACTCTCATTGGCAAAATAGACTAGACTTGGGGAAAATAAATTTAATTTATTGTCAAGTAGGGAGAAACAAAGGGAAACATAACAATAACACCTTTTCTCCCCCCGTTTCCCAGGCCCAGCTCCACTCCTTCTCTCCCAAAAGAAGCCAGCTCTGCAGCCCCCCGATGCCAACACCTTGACACCTGCACCCAATATGCCGTTATTTCACTCCCTGTTTGGTTTGTTTTCCTATTTTTATTCTTCTCAGTCTAAGAATGGATGAAGAAGGCCTTCTGACAAATAGGTCCTGATGCTTCTATTTTAACATGTACAATATAAAGAATTGTAAATAAAATCTGAAAATAAGAGAAGTAGAAAATCACTTCGCTCCTCTTCAACATTTTCTGTTCAGCACTGTGAATTTTATGAAGATTAATACTAGCTCCTAATACTGGCTCTGAAGTGCATGTGCAGCTTTAGGAGGTCCTTGTGTACCTACAAAGAAAGATTTATCTTCCTAGGAAGGAATAAAAAGGTAAAAGTGATATTCCCGTGTTTATATTCAAGCGTGAGTGGTGTATGGCAAGTTCACTAACGACAACCAGTGCTCTGGATACTATTCCCAGAAGAAATGGGAATGTATTCTTACACCGCGTGCATGGAAAGCAGCATCAGATTGAAACTGTTTCTCACTTTGCTCACCTTAGTATTTGTGAGCCGCTGGCATTATTTTCCATTAGCCTCATGCATTTTATTTATTTATTGCTCTGATGTTATAGGTCATCAGAAATCTTTACTGTTCCCAGGATGCTGATGCAGTAAAGCTAAGATGAAATAAAGGCTCTAAGTTTGTATTTCAAAGTTTAGGCTGATTCAGTAATATAACTTTTATTTCTAGAGCTTAAGCTTTTCCTGTGTTTTTCATAGTCATGTTGAGGCTACTTATTTCTGTCAAAAAGTCAGGAGAAACTGAAAGACAGCAATAGTTAATTTTATCTTAATTTTGGAAATTATAAATTTCAGCCTCAGTTCTTACCAGTAGTATTTTCAAATTGAAAACCACCAGTAAATGTATTTTTCCATGCTTTACTTCCAGAAATGTCTTAGTAATTTGAGTTATTTAATTGTGAATTCACAGTCTGAAGTAGTTTTTGGAGGTGCAAAGCATGATGGACCTTCATAAGTGATTGAAATACACACAGAAAAAAACCACAGTTTAACACAGCAGTTTATATATAATTTATCATTCTCAATATAACATTCTGTAAGAATAATATTTTCCTACATCTATGGCTCCTTCTATGCTTTGAGATTTGTCAGGTTCTCGTGTAGACTGATGTCACCATGTAATTCCTAGGATCACAACAGGATGACGTTATAGAAATTTTCTACAGGTGGGAACATGACACATGCAATAACTTGATAAAACCTTATAAGTTCTCTGTGGTGCTGTTTAAAAATATGAAAATCCAAATTCCAGTTTGTGTTACTTCAGCACGAAGTACATCATGTTTAAGTCACAAAGCTATTTCAGTAATGACTTCTTAATGTGATTTCTTTTCATGAAAGGTGTAATGTGCCTGATTCTAGTATCACTTATACCATATTTGTATTTGTTCATTATTTTTAATAGTGTTTTTCTTTTATCAATTTTCAGCATATGTAAGCTTTATAATACTGCAATGTCATGATTCTAATGCACTTCACAGAATATTTATTAATCATTTGTGGAAAAAAAGATTTTTTTTCTGCATAAAATTACACAGAGACATAAGGATGCATAGTTATTGAAACGGTTAATGTTGTATCAGATGAATACTGAAAACAAATCAAACATGCAAGGAAATGTAGTTACATTTAAAAGGACATTGCAAAGAGGCTACCTAGCAGAAATGTCATACAGACAACCATTTATAATAATATACTGTTTAAATATGCTATTCAGTTGTGAAAAAAATGGATTTAGCTGTTGAACTGATGTGAAGTACGCTTTTAAATTCTAACTAAATTTCAATACATTGTTTCTAAATAAAAATTAATGATAAAAATAAATAAAGCACTTTGATATCTTTATAAATTAACTTTTTTTTAATTCCAAGCCTAAAATGAAAGTATATTGTATGTGGGATATTTCTGGAATATTAGATCAGCTAGGAATTAAAGGTAATCTTTATCATTATATACCACATTTATTTAGCCTGATTTAAAATTCCCTTTGAAACCAAACTCCCATTAGAGGTAATCAAAATGATGCTTGAGTAAGTTGTTCATGACTGGGATGATCACAGTTTGCTCCCAGTGCTTTTAAATTGTGCAAGCAGTAGAATGATAAAATATAATCTCTGTCATGGTAGAAATATGTGAGTATTCACAAAGAAAGGCTGCTTCCTTTTACCTGTCTCCAAGATAAACCTTCAAATGCAAGGAAAAAGGCAGAGCTCCCTGGGGGACGCAGTGAGATTTAAGTAGCAAGACTGAAAGAGAAAAAAAAAATCATTTTGAAATACAAAAGTTTAAAGATGTTATTATGTCACCCTTCAAGGTGGGAACATAATTTGCACATGAAAATAGGGGCATATCTGAAAGTTAATTTAAGTGTGATAAAATTCGCTCAAGTGAACAAGTAGAGAATACAGCAAGGAGACACCTCTAGAACCTTTTGCTAGTTGTAGTGCAGAAAGAAAAAAATTTTTTTTTTTTTTTTAAATAGACTGCTTGATTATATCTATATTTTACATGAAAAGCATCTCAAGGACCCAAGATTAGCTTCCTGCACAGATTCATCTTGCATTCTCACAACCTGGCTTTAGACATTTAAGCATACTACCTACAGTATTTTAAAGTTCTCTTAGGCAAATATGCTTCACAGGTTATCATACCATGGGACATACCCAGATAGACTATCCCTAGGCAACCCACAAATAGTGTACTGATGAGAAGCACTCCTTGAGCTAGGATGTGATCACAAGGCAGGTGGAAATGCTTGAAATGCTTACTGCTGTTGGTTTGAAAAATACTATTCAGCTGAGCACAACTGTGCACCTGCTCCTGAGTTTGCCATAACAGGACATAAACTAATTATATTTGCCATTCTTTGACTTTGAATTCAACTGAAACGGAGCTAGGAGATTTTTTGTTGCTTTAGAAAAGACAGAATATGGTTTTAAATTTGTAAACAATTCCTCTAATGTATAACAGCATATCATAGGGGTGCAGTGCATCACTGCATACCAGCTAGCTGATAATTACATTTGGTACTGTGAAATGCGAAGCTCGCATAACATGAAGTGTCATCAGCTGGTGCCTGGCTGGCCTAATCACTTTGTCTTCTAAAGAATTTACAATGATTTCTGAAGACACTTTTAAATCCCACTTTAAGACATATTGTGTTGGTGTAGTTTATGCCCTTTGTCAGTTTATGTTATTCCCTGACTCCTTACTATCATTGCTGCAAATTTGGTTGACAGCAGTAATGTGTGGTTCTCATGAAGCACACAGGCGATCCAGGAAGTTGTACCTTAAGTCAAGTCCCCAGTGCTCTTACTGTGCTCTAATTTTGGAAGTAATCCAAGAAAAAATTGGTCTCAGTCAAGATTTACTGAAATACCAATCACTGTTTTTTAGTTCAGGGTAGTCAGTATTTCAGCAACTTCTTACATAAAGATGACATTTTCATAAGAACACTGGAAAAATGACAATATTTTAAAACTAAATATAGATGAGATTCATTTCACCTGTTCTTTTAAAAATAAAATATTTATGCAATAATCACCTATCTTCAGTATAAAACTCTCATTAAAAATGTGTGGTGAATAGACAGCATACTCCAGCTTCCCTAATGAAAACAGAAAGTATCTTCTATACTGCTTCTCTCTGTGGGATATATTACTCTGTACTTTTGAGAAAAATATTTTATAATAATAAAAATTATTTAAAAAGCAGTCAGTGCTATCCTTTGTTTCTCCTTCTCTCTGTCTCTTTTTTTTTGTTTGTTTGTTTTTTTGTTTTTGCTCACTAGTGTATTAGTTTTGACTTGAAAAGAGTTAGTTTTCTTCATAGTAGCTTTGTATGGGGCTATGTTTTAGATTTGTGACCAAAACAGTGTTGATAACACAGGGATGTTTTAGTTATCGCTGAGCAGTGCTTACACAGAGTCCAGGTCTTTTCTGCTTCTCATACTGGTCTGCCAGTAATTAGGCTGGGGGTGCACAAAAAGCTGGGAAGGGACACAGTTGGGACAGCTGACCCCAACTGACCAAAAGGATATCCCATACCATATGTATGACATTGTGCTCAGCAATAAAAGCTGGAGGAAGAAGGAGGGACATTTGGAGTTACGGCATTTGTCTTCCCAAGTAACTGTTAAGCGTGGTGGAGCCCTGCTTTCCCAGACATGGTTGAACACCTGCCTGCTGACAGGAAGTAGTGACTGAATTCCTCATTTTGTTTTGCTTGCATGTGCAGCTTTTGCTTTACCTATTAAAGTGCCTTTATCTCAACCCACAGGTTTTCTCACTTTTACCTTTCTGCTTATCTCCCCCATCCTGCTGTGGGGCAGTGACCAAGCGGCCGTGTGGAGCTTAACTGCCTACCGGGGTTACACCGCGACAACTAGATAAGAGGTTTGTACAGTTCCCATAAAGGTAGCTGAACACTGGCAAGGCCTAATGAGGCCAAGGACATAATCTTAGATTTTCT
>VFFE01007188.1:777582-854433 GCA_008921705.1 Burhinus oedicnemus
TAAGCAGATTGAGAGCAGCCCTGGGGAGAGGGACTTGGGGGTATTGGTGGATGAAAACCAGAATATGAGCCAGCAACGTGTACTCGCAGGCCAGAAAGCCAGTTGCATCCTGGACTGCATCAAAAGAAGCATGTCCAGCAGGTTGAGGGAGATGATTCTGCCCCTCTATTCCACTCTTGTGAGACCCCACCTGGAGTACTGTGTTCAGCCCTGGGACCCCCAGCACAAGAAGGACATGGACCTGCTCAAGTGGCTACAGAGGAAGACCACCTCCCCTATGAGAACAGGCTGAAGGAGTAGGGGTTACTTAGCCTAGACAAGAGAAGACTCTGGGGAGACCTTATAGCAGCCTTCCAGCACTTAAAGGGGCCCTACAGGAAAGATGGGGATGGACTCTTTACCAGGGAGTGTAGTGCTAGGACAAGGGCTAACAGTTTTAAACTGAAAGAAGGTAGATTTAGATTAGATATTAGGAAGAAATTCTTTACTGTAGGGGTGGTGAGACACTGGAACGGGTTACCCAGAAAAGTTGTGGATGCCCCATCCCTGGAAGTGTTCAAGGCCAAGTTGGATGTGGCTTTGAGCAACCTGGTCTAGAGGAAGGTGTCCATGCCCATGGCAAGGGGTTGGAACTAGATGATCTTTAGAGTCCCTTCCAACACAAACCATTGTATGATTTTGTGATATTATGATGTTGTGATTCTATGATTCTACTTCATTTTTCACTATTTATTTTAGTTATTATTTTTTAGTTAATATTTTAATTAATCCAATGCTCATATGTTTCGCTAGTATAACCACAACCACACTAACTGATTACCTGTCACAGCCCCTGCGTGATACTCGGAGAGCAGCTACAAAGAATTGAAGGTATTGATAGCCAGCACCATGGCTACCATGTGACAAACATGGAAGCTAAGATGTCAGAGATACTGAGAGCTGTAAATATGAACAAAGTCACTTTAAGCAAATAGATTATTTAAGTGAAAGCAGAATAAGAATACAGGTGTGCTGATTCATCAGAGCAGTCTACTTTGTAGTCTTAGACAAGCTTGAGTTTCTAAAAACTCAAAGGTAGTAGTGTAAAACCTTATCCAGTTTCAGTCTGTGGTTCAAAAGCTGGAATGCTTTTCTTGAAGGAAGACTTTGCTGTTTACTGAGTCATGAGTGTCAACAAAAGATTACAGATTTATCTTTTTTTTTTTAAGTTCCCTCCGTCTTCATCACGTGCTCCATATATTAAGTGACAAGACAGAGTCAGCAATAAAGATCTTTTTCAGATAAATACAGAAATTTGCATCATGAATTCTGGTTTAGTTTTAGTGGTTTTCTTGGCATGGACAGGATGGAAAAACAGTGTGACAGTGTGCTTCCCCCCTCTCCAGGCGCCACCTGATCTTTATCTCCTGTAACCCTGCCCAAGCGATAACCACCCATGATGGTCATAATGGGTGCTTGTAGTCATGATGGTGGCATCCGGAGCTCAATGTGGTTCCAGGGAGACAGATAACAACACAATAGCCAAGGGCTAACTTGAGCAATGCTGGTTCTGTGGTCAATATGCAAATATGACTATAGGTCAATCATTTTACCCCCATAAGTAGTAAACAGCCCAAGAGCCCTTTGAGCTCTCCCGAACGGCAGTGGGCCGCACGCTGGGATCTCCCCTTGAGTCAGGACGCTGCTCAAGGTTACTCCTCGAGGTTGAGAGATTCCTTGCTGCAACAGATCCTCGGTAAGTGACTAATAGCATGCTGAACTTTGAAATCTTAGCTAAGTGATATAAAGGATTGATTGTGCACATATAATCCTTTAGACATAAACCGTTGACTAAGTCTGGGACTAGGACTGGATCCAGCTGCACCTAGACTCCTCTCTGAGAAGGAGTTTAGAAAGCAAAGGGGTCCTTTCTGAAACCTTGACTCAATGGGAGGGTCTGCCCGACAGTTCTGTCTGACCTGTCCTCTAGGCACTAAATAACCCAAGTGTGGCTTGCCATCTCGAATCTTGTTAAACTGTCGCATCTATTATCAACTTTATTAAATCATTGTTTTTATATCAATAAAAATATTGCTGCTTCTCTCTTACAAGTGAAGTGCATCACTCCACCCGCGACAAACAGTAAGTTATGAAACAAGTAGGTTATGAATCAAGGACAGCTGCTATGCAACTGACTATCATGTAGGTGCTAAAACCTTCTGTAGCTGTAGGATGACAAAGCTCATCATTGACGTAGTAAGGCATAGCCAGTATTAATGAAAGGGCAGCATAGCCTAACCTGCGAATCTTTAAAAGGATTGCAAAAATATGCCTACCACTCAAGTGCCTTGTGTACAGCCTTGCAGAAACCTTTTACTGGGTTTTTGTATTGGTGTTCCAGGCTATTAAATGGGTCATCTAAGCTTAAAATATCTGCTTTTTTTTTGTTTGTTTTCAGCCTGCGCTGTACATTCTGCTATCTATATAAGAAAGATGAAGTGGATGGGGGCAGTAATGTCTTAGATCACCACAGTTACGTTTTTCTGGGGTTTAAGATACTACTATTACAATGTATGGTCTTCCTCCCCTTATGACAGATGAGGTTTAAATTTCAGCTGTTGTGGCTCAGTAATTTCATTCAAGTGTTTCAAATTTCATCAGAAAAGAAGATAAATTCCATTGTTCTTTCAGCATTTCTGCAAAGCCAAATTATCATTATCATTTGATCATCATTATTTGATGATAATTTCCTATTGACAGTCATGCTTATTAGATGTGCCACAATGTGCCACAGTTATAAAACTAAAACCTTTCAAAATTCTAATAGTATTTAATTATTTCATTTAGATAGCTGAATTTGTAAAACAAACTTGTAATTTCAACACAGAATGCAATCAGTCTGAAAAATATTGTTTTTCATAAAATGAAGTCAAATATCATTATTTATATTAATACTCTATAATTCTTTACTAAATAAATCACACATCATCATTTCCATAGTTTTGCCTAGAAACTGGTTCCAACCTATCCAAGTGTTAGCTCTATCAGCTCTCTGGAATTTTTGATTAGTAGCACATTATTAGTAACATATAGGCCCAGATGCGCGATGCAGGAATGTTGTTTCTCTTCTGAGTCACTTGACAAGATTATACACATGCTTTGGATCATATAGCAAGCCCAAGGTCTACTTATGTTTGTAACAAGGGAAAAACACAAGCTCTTCGTTGGCTGAACAGTTCTTCAGCTTTTCTCTAGTTCCCTGAATGTGCTTCATTGGACAGAGATAGAAGGCAGTTCTCATGATACACTGGGAAGAAAATGTAAATTGCCAGTGTCACTGAAGGGGAGTGATCAACAGGTCTACCAGAAGAGGTATCCGTGCAAGTTCTGTTCTCTGTACCTATGTTCAACAGTTTTAAGCAATTTGAAGCTTTCTAGCTTTAACTACATTTACATTTGTCAGGAATTCCTGCAACCCTTCATCAGTAGATGAACATACTTAAGAAGTGTGTGATTCATCTTGCAAAAAATGGACTTCTGTAATTAAATGCACACATCTGTGCTGGACACCTGAGACATCAGTTGTCCCCCTTTTTGAAGCAAGTGGATACCCATGAAGCTTTAGTACATTTTCTATGAAAATTATTAATTTATTTTAGTTTTAAAAACCTAGCACTAAACAAAACTGCCTAAAAACCATACAAACAGAATGTTCACAATGAGGAACATTTAACCTTGAAATTACTTCTGTATCAGCACATTGTCACAATTTGCTGCATGTTTTCTGATGCTGGTAAACTTACTTTTCTTTTCCATTTGGCTGTGGTATTTTTCTCTCAGATGAGTAATGCGAGTGAGAAAGTGATGAGCCATCTATTTTGGCTCAATACCAAGTCTTGAGAATTTGTGCTTCATGTCTGACAGCTTTTAATAGAAGCTGGATTTAATCCAATTTTATAAACTACAAAGAAAAATAGAAACCCTTTTTTTTGCTAGAGTTAGCACTCACAAAAGCACTGTGTGAGCACTATGGTTAACGTTATTGGCCCGTGTCGTCTTAATTTTAGCCATAGATCTAGAAGCAGCAGCCGTTCCAGTTTTGCAATTTGGCCTAGACTCTTTATTCTGGGGAGAGAAAGGAAAAAAAAAAAGCTCATAAAACTCAGAGGTGCTGAGCTATCTCAGTGGTATTCAGCACATGGTCTCTTTTATGAAATTGTTAATAGGAATGCTAATTAAAAGAGTGACTTTGTATCAACAAGTCAAAAAAATTCCAGGTTATATAACTCCATCAATAACACTTTTTTGCCAACTCCCAAATATTTTAATCTAAAAATTAACTGTGTTGGCTCATCTTTCTCATGGCAGCTCACTCTGTGGCAGGTGGTTTGCAAGAAAAAAATCTGATGCAAGCTCCAGAGCAGAAGTATTCCTGCACATGATACAGCAAAGTAATAGAATGATGACATCGTTTCAAGCTTCTGTACAACCTTTACAGATTACATCGTATTAAGGCAATTGAGGGGCAAGAAGTGCATCGAAAATAATGATAGAAGAATGGAAAATGCTCAGAAATAAATCTACGTTACTGATACAAATATAGGTTAACAGATGCACTCAAAAACCTAGAAGCTGTACCTGTCTTTGACTTTTCATGTCAAATAGAAAATGATTGTTTCAAATACAGACACCGATTCATCCTCTTCTCCCTCCTGTTATCTCTGTAATTTACCTCAGCTGAATATCAACTAATCCAGTTTTCTCAGTTTCCAAACTCGATTAGAAAGTAAGGACCAGACATTTAAAGACATGTAAATGGGAGTTAGCCATCACAATATATTTTATAATGTGGCCTAAGGGCTAGATCAAATAAAAGGTGAATCTGGCATAACAACTGTTGCAAGTTAGATTTCTTAGCTAAAAGTGCCATTGAAAAACAAAGTCATGAATATTCTTTCATTATAAAAGGAAAGTAGGTGCTTAAGTGCCAAATAATGTGAATTCATGACAGCCAGTTCAGTAGGCAGAAGGATGTCTCTGTTACTTAGTAAGGAATTGTGAAGAAAACAGTGTGAAAACTTAGATACCTCACTGTAGCTCTTGTTTGTACCTGGTGGGTTGTGTCTCCATACATAAATAAAAGTAGAAAGAGGGCCAAGGCTTAATCCTAGGATCCAAGGCCAAGTGTCACTATCTAATTGGTGTTCACACTTAGCATAGCTCTAGCTGTCTTCAGAACTGCTTTGTCCTGGTCAGATTTATAGGACAACCAGGGAATAAATAAAAATTGACATGGTTTGTGGTTGACAGCAATACTCAGCAAGTGTACAAGAAGTGGCTGGTGTTCAAAAAGATAACTCAATACAAGAAGCAGGTGAAACTCAAAAAAAATATCAGGAGATCTGTTTAGAGCAGATGAAAGCAGGTATTTTTTTACAAGCAGGTACTGAATTTTGAGAAACTTGCCACAGGAGGCATGGGAGGCATATATTATCAGCTAATTCAAAAAGGAATTAGACAAATGAATGGACCAAAGATCCATAAATGGGTACTAAAAGGACTAGGCAGGATTATACCTGCTAGTATTCCTAGTACAGTTCTGGATGCTGGAGGGGTATGAGAGGAAAAGACTGCGGGAAGCAGACACACTCACATGCTTTACTTAATAGCATCTTCTACTGCCACTGCTGGAGACAGAGTAGTGTGCTGGCTAGACCACTCATTTGACTTTGAAGAGCACACCTTAATCTCTAATAGTCCTCTCCATACTTTTTTTCCTGGAGCACTTGGCCATATTGCCTTCATTCAAGTGCTTTTTTTTTCAGATTCCTGTTATGAAATCTTACAAAAATAATCCACCCAGCTATTACACTGTTAGGGGTTTCAACCCCATGATTTTTTTTCTATAAGACCTAGCTAATGCATAACAGCAATAAGAACAAGTCTGTTCTTCTAGTATGAGGCTTGGACACGTTTCAGTTCCCTTGTCTTCAAAGCAAAGTGAAGTTCACAATTCTTTTTATATACACAGTAAGTATGTACATAAATGTAAACTATCATATAGCATATATCAATATAGTATGTGAAGGTCTCTAATTCAGTAACAGTGGATGAGAAATCTCTTACCCTTATCCATCATTTTTTCTGTTATAGCTTTACTTTCCAATACTACGAGTATTCCTGTCCATTATGCTGTCCTTTCTCGTTATACTCTTTTCTTTTCACTTTCTACACTTTCCATTTTCCTTCTTTCTTACTCTTATTAAGTCATACCGCAAGATGCACGAAGAGGAAATTAAAATTATAACTGCTCAGCAGTGGCAATTTGTGACCGAGGAATGATCTGGCATGGAGAACAAGAAGGTCCAACTGTAGAAGGGGTTAGACTGGCTGGCAGCAAGAATGCCGGAGACAGAATGACTCCCTGTAAGGGAGTGAAGTTTTCCTTGCTGATTAGATAAGGAACAGCCCCAGCACTGTCTTGTAGCCATCCTAGAATGGGAGCACTCAGGGGCCACTTTTAGGCAACAAAGTTGGTGCTGGGGGATGGACCCAGGGCCAGGGTGAGGGTCCTCGTACAACACTCACAGGATCAATGCTGGTCTAAGTGTATATAAGGAGAAGGCTCGTGACACATCTTTGCAGACTCCTTGTAGAACCTCGTAGGACTCTGTCCAATGCATTGCTTTTGTTTTGTTTTTCAATATATAGTTAAGCACAAACATGTGCTTAATTTGCCTCAAGAGGTACAATAATAATTCCCCAACATGTATCTTTCTCTCTCTGTCTCCCTGATTCTTCCCACTTTCTCTCCTCAAACTGACCTATTCTGAACCAGGATGCTGGAAGCAAATAATAGCTCTCCCTTCAATTTTTCTCGAAGTCTGTGGATGTTCCAAAGTTAGCTCCATCTTTCAAAAAGTTTAATATTAATCACATTCATAACAAAAATGTTTTCCACAGTGACATTTGAATTTTGACATGAAAATTAATCTAATTTTTATTGTGTTTCAAAGGCATCTAAGTACAACATTTTACTAGTTAGCTCACTTTGTTTGTGGTTTTGTTTCTTAATTTAGGATTATTTGGTTAAAAATAATATTAAATTCTAAGATGATTGTATTAAGAACAGCTAAAGAATTTGTCATAGATTATGCTCCAGAAATACAAATGGTTTCTAGAAACATACTGACTTGTGTTGACTATATGCTATTTTTCTCCTTTTCTTCTGCTGTAGTTATAAATCTAGAGAATATTAATATCACTGAATCTGTAGGGTCTGTTCCTTAGGTTTTAAAGATTCACTCTACATTACCTAGGTTTCCACCTTTGCTTGTTTTTCTAGTAATTTTCAAACCATAAAGAAAAGAAAGCTTTCCATATGAGTATACAACTTTTTTCCTGCAGTTGTCCAGTTGAATACTGGTACCAGTTTCCTTAAGAAGGGAAATGTTATAAAATGATGTAGCAAGAGTGCTATGGACTGCCTGTTCCCTCATCTCTCTTTCTTCTCTCTTTTCCCCCTGCCCCTGCTTTGTGTGGGTGTGGGGGTGTTCTACATTTTTTTTGTTGTATTTGTCTATGCATGCTTGGTGACAGTGACCAGTCAGTCATTCTGGAAGCAAATGACCATGTTCTGAAGGTATCTGTATTGGTATTTCTGTCATTTAGAATATAGACTTGGGTTTAGATTATTGCACTTACAAATAGACAATTTTAAATTAATAAAGGTTTCATTGGGTAAACACTGATTTTAATCCTATTACTTCATAAGCATTAAAGAAATCCCTAGATATTGCTCATTGTTTGCACAGTGGATAAACCAGAAAGAGCCAACTTCCTAAAGTTATGCAAACAATTTAGTTATTTTTGTTATAGCAATGTTGTATAAATGTTAGCAGTAGTTTTATTGCTAACTGCATGTATTTATGCAACTGAATTCCACTGCCTTTTCTGCTGAATCTGATTGTCTCAGGCTTTATCATATTTATTAGGTTTGTGCTGCGCAGTCATACGTGGACATTTGTTCAAACCTTCTGAACACTCATAAATTACAAATCAACGTGCCATACCAGGAGCCACGAACTATGAGGACTAAGCACTCCAGTTCTTGCTCCCTTTCGCAGCTGTCTACCCCAAAATAAGTCCATACACAAAGGTTCAGTACATGGACACTTTTCTCATATTTTCTTTTCTTTACTTTAATCACTTTCCATTTTTATATTTTCATCTGAGCTTTAAAGTATTGCCAACAACAATGTGTTTTCTTAGGGTATTATAACCTTGAATTAGATGGCTTTCCTTGGGTATCATCTTGATACATGTGATAACAGCATTAACAACAGTGATTTTATCTCCTTTTCTGCTGTAAGTCATAAATACAGTAGGAAAATAATAGTTACATATCTGTTTTACCTTTGGTTACATAAGATAATAATGTCTGGAAAAGCGTAGGTTTATACTTAACTTTATGAAGTTGGACTGATGAATAATATTCAATTATGTGGTATTGGTCTTCCTTAAAATCTTAAGGGCATTTAATTCCTTGCAATTATGTAAATGCAAACTTTTGAATGTGTATCTCTTAATTATCACATTATCTATAGTTTATTGTCATTTGCTTATGAGGCTGCACTCCTTGTAGACAACAAAAAGGCTTGGTCAATAAAGAGTTCTGCTGCTCATTAGTGAGTTTGAAACAGTAATTTCAGGCGTACCGTTTTTCAGATTCTCCAGCAAATATTATAGATAACAGAAAGTCATACTCAGCAGATTTAGCTTGTATTTCTGATTTAGCACTTTAAAAGCTCTGTGAATAGCTACACCATAGCTTCCTGAAAAACTCTCATTCGTTCCGAATTATCACAATTAAGGAAAGAACTTTATAGCTTACAACATTATCTGAAAGCTGTATTTGGATTCATAGTAATCTGCCTTGACATTTGCAAATTTGATAGTAGTAGAGCAGTTCTTTTGTGTTCAAGTAGTAAAACTGTATGGTAATTGGTCATTGTTTGTACTGCTGTACTTAGAAATATTTCACTGCTGCCATTATAATCCTAGTATTTCTAGAACTGTATAATTTATCCATGAAATTTTGCTTTGGGCTAAAACTTGGCATGCAAATTGTGTGTCCATTTTTAGATGGGTATGAGCTTCAAAAAAAATTACTGCTGTTATACACTTTTTTTTGCCTTTATACTTGGTAACTAAAAATAATTTAATGCCTTACATTTAGAAAACTGAAATGCAGTTATGGCTCTGGGACCAAATCCCATGAAGTGATGCAAACAGAAACTCTACATTTGCAAGAGGGCATGCATAAAAACATGTGCACTCTTTATTATGTTCAGCTCCCAATGTGTGAAAAATAGACTTAGTCCATGCATGATGCTGCATGCAAATGCGACTGGTAAGCATATAAACAGCACTCTGGTTATTTGAAGATTTGGGTCTTCATTTGAAGCACTCTGTAATACTATCCAGTGATTTTTAGTGTCAGTGCTCTAAAAATGCGCAAACAATATCAGCAGGGAACTGATGTTAAAAGTCAATTATGGCAGAGAGTTGACATCAGAAAACTCATATTTTTATCATACTGATGTTGAATCAATGACTTCCTAACACAACATAGATTCCAGGCGGTAAGTTATTTCAAAGTATTCCAATTTTCTAGAAGAGATCACACTATCTTCTAAATCCATGTCACAATGAAGAAAGTGAAAAACAAGAAATAGTTTGAATTGCAAAATAAACCATTTGCTAAACTACAAGACAGAATTCTGTGCTGAATTGTCCTCCAAACACCAGTGATGTCAATGCAAGACCACCCTGTGGCAAAGCCTACAGCTACTTCATTTCTTGTGCCAAAAGCTTTGAAATGTGTAAATACACTCACCACTGATTAACTTGATATATATATATCACATTAAAAGCCAGCTACACACTAAAGATAGTAAACACCAGCATAAGGGAAAATAAAAAAGAAGCAGCAATATGAGCACTTAACCAGTCCTTTCATAAGTTTACTGGAAGTTTTATTGTTATTTTGGGTTTCACATACTCTATCCAAAAAAGTACTTTATAAATAAGATACACTGTTTTTTCCCTTAGCCTTTGGCAGTTGGCATATTTATCTCAAAATAAAAGATAAATCAGCAGCTGCAAAGCTCAGTTTCCTTGTATCAGATTGGCTGTTATCCCATTCAATGTGATCTTTTAATGCATGTTTAAAAAATAATTTCTAACTTGGGAAAAAGGAGACAAAGTTCAGATTTACCTGTTTAGATAATATCCTCCAAATTGGTGTCTTGTCTTAAACAGATGCTTAAGGAAGAACAATGATAAGGCAAACATATATCATAGTGAGTATTCTTCCTGCCTCACGTTATTTTCACCTCATGGGGATTCCTGAGGCTAATTGTATTGTATCTATCTCATCGGAGCTCTCTTTAAGTTCTTATTCAATACCTCCTTGAACCCATATAAATTTTTTGCATCCACAACATCTTTTGGCAGTAAGTTTATCTTTTGCATGAGTAATGACTTCTCCTACTTGCTGTGCACCTAAATCTTACTAACTCCTTGCATCTTCTAAGAAAAGATAATAAATTCACCTGTCCACTACCTTTATACCATTCATGATTTTATAAACCTCTACTATATTCAACCCTTTTTTTTTTTTTAAGGCAGAAGACTCCCACTATATGGTCATTCAGATGCTTTTGCCTAGTTTTAGATATCCTTTTTGTTCTTCTCTGAACATTTGCCAGTTCAAAGTTTTCTTTTTGAGAAGAGACAAAAACTGCATCTAGTATTCTAGATGTGAGTACACCAAGGCAAGATATTAAGCTGCATTCAAAATTTTGTATTACCAGTGCTTTCTAAGGAAATTACTTTGCTTTAAAGAAAGCCCAAAATATTTGTTTTGATTAGAAGAGTCAGTGCCAGCTGTAGGTGAGAAAACTTCATTTTTTTTTTCTTTTCACCTTTACATAACATTGTTTCCTGTAATGATTTCTACAAAACGCTAACAAGTACAATATGTGCAAAGCATTGGACACTGTCCCACACAACATCCTCATCCTGCAAATCTCATGAAGTCCAACAAGGCCAAGTGCAAGGTCCTGCACCCGGGTCGGGGCAGTTCCAAACATGGATACAGGCTGGTCAATAAGCAGATTGAGAGCAGCCCTGTGGAGAGGGACTTGGGGGTATTGGTGGATGAAAACCAGAATATGAGCCAGCAACACGTGCTCGCAGGCCAGAAAGCCAGTTGCATCCTGGGCTGCATCAAAAGAAGTATGTCCAGCAGGTTGAGGGAGGTGATTCTGCCCCTCTATTCCACTCTTGTGAGACCCCACCTGGAGTACTGTGTTCAGCCCTGGGACCCCCAGCACAAGAAGGACATGGACCTGCTCAAGTGGCTACAGAGGAAGACCACCTCCCCTATGAGAACAGGCTGAAGGAGTAGGGGTTACTTAGCCTAGACAAGAGAAGACTCTGGGGAGACCTTATAGCAGCCTTCCAGCACTTAAAGGGGCCCTACAGGAAAGATGGGGAGGAACTCTTTACCAGGGAGTGTAGTGCTAGGACGAGGGCTAACAGTTTTAAACTGAAAGAAGGTAGATTTAGATTAGATATTAGGAAGAAATTCTTTACTGTAGGGGTGGGGAGGCACTGGAACAGGTTGCTCAGAGAAGTTGTGGATGCCCCATCCCTGGAAGTGTTCAAGGCCAAGTTGGATGTGGCTTTGAGCAACCTGGTCTAGTGGAAGTTATCCCTGCCTGTGTCTACCTGAAGTCCAAGTAGACAATATTCACTGCTCTCACCTCATCTACCCAGCCTGTCATTCCATCATAGAAGTTTATGAAGTTGGTCAAGAATGACTTCCCCCTGGTGAAGCCATTCTGACTTCTCCTGATGACTTTTTCGTCCTTAATGTTCCTGGAAATGGTTTCCAGGATTAGCTGCTCTATCACCTTCCCAACGATGAGGTAAGGCTGTAGTTCCCTGGGTTCTCCTTCTTGCACTTCATAGAGATAGGAATGGCATTTTCTTTCTTGCAGTATTTGAGCACTTCTCCCAGTCACAATAATCCATCAAAGATTATTGAGAGTGGCCTCACAATGACATCTACCAGCTCCCTCAGTACTTGCGGGTGCATCTATATTGGGTTTGTGTGGTCCATGAGGGCCCATGGGCTTACATATATCCAGGATGCTTAAGTGTTCCCTGAATTGATCCTCTTCCACCAAGGGTACATCTTCCATGCTCTAGCATCTCCCTCAGTCTCTGGGATCTGTGATTCCTGAAGATGGATCTTGCTAGTAAAGACTGGCAAAGAAGGCATTCTGTGCCTCAGCCTTTCCATGTCCTGGGTAACCAGGTCCGCCATTTTGTTGAGCAATGGACCCAAATTTTCCCCAGTCTTCCTTTTCTCTTTTGTGTACTTACAGAAACCCTTCTTGTCTCTTTAGCCCAGTTCAAAAAGAAGTACTGTATTTAACTACTTGTAAAAGGAAAAGAATGAAATGAAGAGAAGAAATCACTTGGAATTTAGCAATAATTGCAATTTTACTATCACAATAACATGTAGGACCCCAGTAAGAGATTGAAAGTAGATGATGTTGCTCATACATGAATAAGCCATGCACCTGTGACTGTAAGGGATATATTTTAAATGTTACTTACATTTTCGGTTCTTTTATTGTGTGGTAAAAACAGTAGAGAAAATGCAATTAATAGCTCATCCTTTACTCTGAATGATGCATGTCATGTATAAGGTGGTGGTCAGAGGGTTATCTTGTAAAATTTTTATTATCCTGGAAATACCCACTCTATTATTTCAATGTCAGTGCTACCAAAAAAAAAAAAAACAAACCAAAAAAACAACCAAAACCCACCACCACCAAAGCACTATATTCAATTTTTGTAAATTTATTTTTATTTGTTGGAAGAGAAGATTGTTCTCTTGTTTGTTTGTTTAAACGTTTTTAATGTTTCTTTTATATCATGTGTTAGGAGTAGACAGTGAATGTGAGTTGAACACTCAACATCCGTAATTACATAAACTTGTACTATGTATCATAACATATTGTAGCTGTTACAATTTTCTTTCAATGTGTTTTCAATGCAACAGACATTTTAAAGACCATTAAGTCGAGGATTTGCCCAACAACCCATGATGATCCATTATTATATACATAATATACATATATACATAATCATGATGCTTTTACAATACAACACAGATTGGACAAACATATAATTAGGAAGCTATTAATTTTAGCAATATAGCGACAAAGATTTCTGTGCTTAGGCTTTCGTAGCTAGGCTTTACAAATGACCAGATACACTTCAACAGTTGTTCCCCACATGTTATGCATTGGGTTTTGCTAAAAGTCATTCTGATAGTAAATTCAAAATGTTTGCTATTTTCTTTTGCTCATAACTGCATACTGTATTTAGTCCATCTAAAAATGGAGAAAAATTAACTTGTGCCTTTCCTGTATTATAAGACATTCAGTTCAGAGGAGGCCAGCCTATTCTTGCAGTTTTATGGGTAGAAATAGTGAATGAACCCACAGTTTCCCACTATGTGCCCTAACTTCATGATTTGAACATTAAAATTTCAACCTACTAACAGCTCTGAATATAGATTCCTATAAAACAGATAGGACATTTTACATTCAAGGTGAAATGGATGCTATTACTTGAAGGACAGACTGGTCACCTATTTGAACTCTTACCTGATTATTTTAAGCCCACTGGGAGTCTCCTGGAAGTCACAGGTCATGCTGGATCCAAACACAGAAAATTATTTCACAAATCCTAGACCACGCAACTCATCAAAGGAGATGATAGATTTCTGTACATTACAAAATAGTAGCTGGTTTAGAATTGTTTTATTCTACATTGAGTTTAATTTTTCCTATTTTTTCTACTTCTATTATTAATCATTTCTACTCAATACATACTTCAACTCTTTATGTTAAGCCTACTATACTAACATCTAAATTATTTGTGAGAGGTTTGTCTTATTAACTGTTTCAAAGAAATAAAGGTATTGAACTGGCTGTGTATTAGCTTAATCACAGGGATACAAAAATGCAGCTGTACCATTTTCTGGTTACATTTGGGCTTGGAAACTCTTTTAGTTATTTTGCATTGGATAGGGGCCAAGTTATTAAATCCTGCTGGACCAAAATAATCTCCATGGAACATTACCTGAAGGCTGAAAAGCACAGTAAAAGTTCTTGCATTGTGGTCCCCTGTACTTACAGCTATTATCTTGAGAGCAGCACAGTATTAATGCTAGACTGGGTTCATCCTTGTGCCAACATAATGATAGCTTCTTGGAGGATGCAGTATGGAGACATCTGAGCAATTCTGCTTCATCCAGGTTGTGTTTAAGAAGGATTACAAATGTTAACACAAAGACAGCTACACTAGCCCCGTAACTGCAGCGTGTTCACCAGTTTCAGTATTAGCAGGCTGATTTCATTCTGTGGCTATGCTTCATACAACGGAGAATTGACTGTATCAAATTGACTTTAAACACAGTTTGCATCTTGTTAGTGAAAATGCAGTCATTCCAGTCTCTTTCAATGCAGCACAATGCTTACACTTTGTTGTGGTATTTAATGTTGTGTTAAATATCTGTGGTAAGCTGAATGTAAATAATATCCTCATATTGGGATTGCTATAACAATTCTTTGCTCACAGTAAAATTAGAAAAGAGTAATATTAAATGAAAAGTGAATAGCAACACAGTAAATAAAATTTTATTCAGTATTTAAATGTATCTCCATATACTTGGAGAAATTAGATCCTATTAACACATGAAGTGGGTAATGAAAAGAAGATATCTATTACGTTTTTGTAGTATAGTTCATAGAGGAATCATCCTTTAATTTTTTGCTGTAGACATACCAAGTGAATTGTGAAGCTTAAGTTGTGCAATTCCAGAAAAGCCTGTTTCACAGCTAAAATCAGTTCAATTTGGCCCTTTATATGTCACAGATCCCCTGAAACTTTGCGTAACAAATTTATACCAAATACGCAGTGAAGTAGCTCCTATCAGCTTCAATAAGATTTGGTTGGATCTAAAGTGGAAGTTTTTGCCTTTTTTTTTTTTTTATAACTGTGAGAGATGATCAGTGCTTAAAGGGATGATTCATTAAAATTGCAGAAAGAGAACAGAGAAAAGACAAAAAAGAGTAGACTCTTAATCTATGAAGTTAAAGAAATACAAAAGATAACTTAGTGGAGAAAACTCTTTAGAGCAGAAACAGAAAATATATTTATGCAGAAATAGTCAAGATAGAAATGGTATATTTAAAAGAGAGTATCTGGCATCCCATCCACTATTGCTGTTGGTCTAAGATATCTATTATGAAGGAAAAATTGAGGAATGAAATACATGGAAAATTATCAGGGCAAGGGATCACTTTCTACAGAACCAGGAATAGGACTTTAGGCTTTCAGAACTGCTGCAAATATAGTGTAAAAAAAAAAAAAAAGGTGGAAAAAGAGAAAATAAGGATATGGCATGAAAAGGGTGAAAAAGATGATGCAGCAGACCAAGACAGAATAAATTACCTAAGTTTTTAAAGTATGACTATACAAGAAATTGTGCACCTACCTTATAGCCTCTATACATGCATGTCAGTAACTGGATGACACAAACTCAGACTCCAGAATGTTGAATCTTATAGTGTTTGTCTGGAGTTCTCCTACTTGCTGTGTTCTGGTCACCCTTCCAGCTGTAGTCACAAGGTCTGCCTCTTACTCAAATTCCCTAGCCACTGCTCTAGGTGATATCTTCTCACAGTAGTAACACAAGCAGCAATTTTGTGGAGGGAAAGAGGAAGGGTTAGGTGGCACTTTGGGCACCACCCAAACTTGCAGCACACAAATGACTATTGGAGGTATGATTTAGAGACTCACTACACAGTGCTGTTTTGAGAAAGGTTTGAAAGAAATTAACAGCTCCCAACAGAAGCTCCTAAATGGGCTTCTGTGCAAATACAAGGTTGGTCACAGCAATATGGTCACATATAGGTCATGTTGCTGCATCTGTGATTGTCTGAGGATAATATCTAAGTCAGACCTTGTAGGGAGAGGTAGTATGTTTATTATCCTAGATAATATACCTGGAAAAAGCAGACCTGCTTTTCAGTAGCAAGCCCTCCTACAGCTTCTATAAATGTATGACACAGATGTGGATGTATACCTGAGGCAGGGCTTTTGTGCATGAGAACTTTCTGTTTTCTGTTATTGGATGACTTGGTCTAACAGGCATCATGCCTCCCTATAAACCTACCTGATAAAATGACTGACTTCGTAACTAAATAAAAAGATCTGCTTATTTATCCTCTGGTGCCTGGTGGTCAAACATGTCTATCAAAATATCCCTATAATATTCTGTCTTTTCACATATACTCTACGAGCTACACGGAGTTGTAAAATGGTTATAAAAACAAGCTCTTTACATTTCTATAGTCCTTATTTTAATAAATGGCTTTAAGAAAGTAGTAGCTAGATTTAACTCCTCCACAGTTTTAGAAAAAGGAGGGCACATTCAAAGGACTATTCCTTCACCTATCATTATCAGTGACTCATATTGCCATCAAAAGCAGAGCCATATGGAAATTATACTGTACCTACTGAAGTAAACACATTAGAAATAGAGTGCAGCATTGAAGCAACTAGGCAACAAAAAATCGGGAAGAAAAATAACCCCGTCTCTGAGAGCAAAGAAAAAGAAGCATACAGCATTGTTACACAGAGAGTAGTTGCAATGCTAAGAACTTTGGTATGACAGCACAAACAACTGTTCTCTGCTTTTTAAAGATTTATATGATGCTTCAAAGTGGTTAACACATAGTTATTAGAGCTTCAGAAAAAAGCATTTAAATGCTTCATGTCTCCTCTATACCTATAAATGCCACAGAAATAGTCACTGATGAAAAATAGTGTGCTATTTACTCACTTTCAAAAGTGAGCTTTAATGGGTGCTAGACATGAAAATCCATGCTTGCTGGAAAGCGAATGTACTCCATGGAGTCAAATGCAGTCCACCTGGCCATAACCTTTCAAATGTTTGTGGATTTAAAGAAAAGAATGACATCCCTGGAAAAAGAATTAGCTGTCTTAGTCTCAAATGTTTTTCTGCAGTATGGATGAGAATAATTTTTAGTGAATTATTCTCTACCAAAAGAAAAAGATCTGGGAATTTAAAAAAAAAAAAAAAAAGACAAGTAAAAAAACCCAAACCCCAGCTTCTGGCCAACCTCTGTTTTCATTACTAGATCAAAGTTCTTTAAGTGCCTTTGCTTTTTAACAACACATTAAAGAAATGTTATTTTGATATAACACCAAGCCACTGTAGAAAGTAGGGTAGAAAGCTGGATCGTGTCAGGATGACAATGGAAGAAAAAAGGAGGGAAAGGAAATTCCAGAAATTTTCCCACTGCTCTCTGTAAGGGTATGTGGAAGGACAGTGTCTGCTTCTTCAAAGATATCTTGTCAAAGATAAACCAGAACATGCAGAGACAAACCTGACCAAGAAATGACAAGGGAGGTCATGATAACAACAAACTTGGTCAGCTGCGCTAATTGGTAAGGAAATGTGGAGTGTGAAAATGTTTATGTTTTCAGCTAGGAGACTAAAGAAAGGGAAGGAGACAACCTTCCCTTCCCTAACGTGACATTAACAAAGTAACCAGAAACAAACATGATCAGTCACACTAATTGATGGGCTATCAAAAAACTTCAGGCAAACCAGGACTTTGCAACTGATAAGGATACAAACCTGAAGGTTCAGGATGTTGGAAGGGGTTGGTGGGACTGTGCCAACTGATCATTGAATCATTTAGGTTGGAAAAGGCCTTTCAGATCATCTAGTCCAACCATTCACCCTACTCTACCAGGTCTGCCACTAAACCATGTCTCTAAGCACCACATCTACATGACTTTTCAACACATCTAGGGATGGTGACTCAACCACCTCCCTGGGCAGCCTCTTCCAATGGTTAATAACTCTTCAAGTGACAAATTTTTTCCTAATGTCCAGCCTAAACTTCCCCTGGCACAATTTGAACTCGTTTCCTCTTGTCCTGTCGCTAGTTACTTGGGAGAAGAGATCAACTCCCATCTCACTACAACTGCCTTTCAGGTAGTTGTAGAGAGCAATAAGGTTTCGCCTCAGCCTTCTCTTCTCCAGGCTAAACAATCCCAATTCCTTCAGCCACTCCTCCTAAGACATGTTCTCCAGACCCCTCACCATCTTTGTTGCCCTTCTCTGGACACGCTCCAGCACCAAAATGTCTGTTCTACACTGTGGCACCCAAAACTGAACACAGGACTCAAGCTGCGGCCTCACCAGCGCTGAGTACAGGGGCACCATCACTTCCCTACTCCTAACTGAGGCAGTGTGCAGGGGAATGGGGAGCAGAGAGGAACAAAGGAACAAATAGACAGAAAAGGGTATAAAACGGGGCCAGTTAGTACACTTGCCTGGCTGAGCCCCGCACCTGCACACTGCAGTCTGTCCTGACTTCTGACATCTTCTTATTAAATCTTTTCTTAATGATGTCTCTGTGTAATCTGATTCTCTATTGTGTGTGCGCGTGCGCACGCGCGTGTGTCTGTGTGCTGCAAGGACTCAGTTCCAGCTGTTGCAGACCTGCGTGTTTGTGAGTGAAAACTGGTGCCAGCTACTGGAGAATGGGGGGGTGGGTGCCCCTGGCCTGTGGTGTCAGCTACTGGAGTGAGTGAGGGTCCCTAGCATCAGCTACTGGAGCAAGTGGGGTCTTTAACCTAGAGCCACTGTGGCAGGAATGTATGTTCCCAAAACCAGCTATTGGGGGGACCGAGGTGAGTGAGGCAAGTGAGGGGCTCGGTGCCAGTGGCTGGACCGGGAACGCAGGTCACAGCCCATGTGCCTGGTGCCAGCTGATGGAAGTTAGTGTATCTTCCCTAAACTGGGTGTGCATGGGGTGTGCTTGTGTATTTGCTGGCAACCTCCAAGCTGAACCAGCCAGTGAGTAGGGGGCCTGGGTTTGGGAAGGGGTATCAGGCAGGCAGATGATCTCTGCTGGTATCTCGGGGGGATTTGCGAGTGCGGGGTGCCTGTGGGACGAGTGCGAGTGCTACGTGTTTGCAGCAAGCACTCAGCTGGACCAGCCGGCGAGTCGGGGACCCGAGGGGCCATGACAGTGCTCGGGGGATCCACGAATGTGTGTGTGCTTGTGAACCTGCAGAGTGTTGTGTGTGTGCTGCACTAGTGACCTTCGGCCTCTGCCAGCCCAAGAGGAGGAGGCGACGTGGCTATCTGGGCTTGCGTCTGGTCTAAGTCCTGTGCGTGGGTGCTGTCTTTTGAAGGTAGCGCCTTGTCTGGGGCAGACTGTGTGACTGGCCGTGTTGGTGTCCTCTCTGTGTGTGTGTGCATGTGTCTGTCTGTGGTTCTGGGATATGTGCTCAGCTTTGTTGCTGACTGAAGGTGCAAATGGGAAAGTGTCAGCCATGTCCCTCAGCCTGGACAGAGGCCTGGTCCCCGGGCACCAGGCTGGGCTCCAGCAGCCAGGCAGGTGGGGTCTCAGGCTGGAGCGGCTGGAGGAGGTGGACCCGCTCTTAACATTCCTTAACACCCTCTAGGAATGAAGGAAGCAATTTCTCTTGTTTTGGGAAAGCATTTTACTATGCTTCTTTATTATCCAGTTCTGCTGACACCATTAAAAAAAAAAATAATTATACCTTGCTAAGTCTTTTCCTCTCCCAGTTCCAATGCATGGAAGGATTTTGAGGGACATAAATTTGTTAGGTATCCTTTAGACTTGAGTCACAGATGAGGATCAAGAAAGGTCTTTTTCCCTCTTACCTCTTCATGCAACTTATGGCTGAAAGACACAATCTAACTGTTAATTTAGCTGGGTCTAGCAGGCAGGGATGGCTCAGAACTGCTAACTAATGTTTGCAAACACAGAAGAGTGGTTGCATCCCGCCGCTGCCTCCCCTGCCAACCCCAGGGCGGGATGCCGGGAGAATCAGAAGAAAATGGCAAAACTCATGGGTTGAGATAAAGGCAGTTTAACAGAACAGCAAGGGAAAGAGGAAAACAACAACAATAATATTGATAAAGGAATATAGAAAACACGATTAATGTAGAACCGCTCACTTCCCAGAACCTGGGAAGCCCCAGCCCACTCCCCAGCGGCGATCCCTGCCCCCCTCAGCCACCTTCCCCAACTATATGTCACATGATGTCACATGGTATTGAATACCGCTTTGGCTAGTTTGGGTCAGCCATCTTGGCTGTGTCCCATCCCAAACCCTTGAGAAAATTAACCCTATCCCCACCGGAACCAAGACACCCTTGCACCCAGCTTTTTACTGCTGACTGTTCAAAAAAGTTGTAAATTCTCTCAATTTTTTTTTTAATATCTATCTATTAAAAAATATTCCAGAAAACTTCCAGAAACAGAATATAACCTCTTATTGATTAATAATCAGTGGGTTTTGTATAGACAACATATTGGAAATTGGCTTGTTGATCTCCTGGTAGTATTAACATATTTGCTGAACTTACTTGTTCATGAACAGCTTCAGCACCTTCTAGACACAAGTTTGATATTTTTCAAGCCACATTGGAATTGGAATACTTATTTAAAGGTCTTTGTTCAATCTTCTGGCATGCTGGAAAGAAATCTATTCTAATGCCCATCAAACACTTAGTTTCCAACTTTACAAAAGACTTACCAGATTTAATACTGTCTCAAAGTAAATGCTTCACACTTCAGAATATTGGCTGGCCAACATATTTATTTTTTGCACCATTAGGAATGAGACATATTGTTCGTAGATAACAGAAAAAAATGAAACTCTCCACACGTCAGTCCTGATTTCTACCTTTCATCAGGTTATTTTCAGATTTACTGTTAGCTGTTTCTAAAACTGTGATGTCGCTTACAGATCTGAATTTAGTTTTTTGAATATTGTTGCTTGTTTCCTGGAACATATGAATGAAAAGATGTCTAAAAACCTACTTAAGGAAATTCTTGCTACAGTGACCAAAAAAAAAAGAAAAATAAAAGAAGAAATTTGTCTGGAGAATTTTTGAAAAACGTGCAAAAAGAACAAGTCTTCTGCTTTATGGTTGTGGGTAAAAGGAAAATACTGTTTAATGCCCCCTAGGGTGTCTATATTGCTGCAGCTGTGAAATTTAGTCACTAATCAGAAAGCGAGGCTGATAACTTCATAAAACTAGTTGCTATATCCAATCCAGTACTGAATATAGTGTGTTTTCAGGAAAAGATAAATATCATAATGAAGCACAAGAAAGCAAGATGTATACAAAAACTTGACCACGCATACAAAGAATGTACATATGTATTTATCTAGACATATTGCATACATGCATTATTCTAATTCCATCTAAAATCATAGTAGTCCAACAAGACTGAGAAGCTGACCGATCAAAATGGAGGAGACCCCGCAAGCAAGAGGTTTCTGTTTCATTTCATTTTGATTTCCTTTGGAATCTTGTAATTATTAATATTTTGATCAGACCTGGACTACATTCAAGGAAGACATTAGTTTTCAGACCTTTTAATACATTTTTAAGATAATCTCCTTATAAAAGGATTTGCTCAGTTTCGAATAAAGCTTTATTTTCTTGCAGTTTTCACTGAAAGAAAATGGTGTTCTTGTTAAAACAAGGCACTGCATGATCTTATATAAATGACCTGTCAAATTATAGTCAATCAATGTGGAATGTTTTGAGTGTGCTTTTAAATGCTACATAATGACCGCTTTCTAACTTTGCCAAATAGAAATTAAATATTACCAGTTGCTTTCTCAGTGTAAAATATTAAATATAGTGCTTTTAGGCAATGAAAGGAATCAGTTTGTCCTGTAACCACCTTACCACTGGGATTATGAAGAAAGTATGGTTAAGAATTATTATTACTAAACTTCACAATCACTGATTTTGCAAGCTTCAGTATCCACTAAATGGAGTAAGCTACGCCACTGCTAAAATACCAGCACCAGTCACCAAGCTGGATGTCTTCCAAAACCAGGTCTAATCAGACTGCCTGAAGGAAAGCAGGTCAAAGGTGAGTTTATTGAATCTATAAATAACAAATTGTTTGGTTCCCTGAATGTGTAATACAATACACTATCTGTACCTAAGATGATACATTAAATGCAATAAAACATCTTAATAAAACATTAAGGTTGTAGAGTTATGCACTTATAAGTCAGGAACACTTCAATGTCAGTTATAATGTCATAATAATGTCATCCAATGTGTTTTCTCCACTGCATATATAAATATATATATGTATGTAAGTATATAAAATGAGCAGCATTTTATTAAATACGTGTACCATTCAATATACTGGAATTTGGGTCATTAGAATAATGTTTTATTATATCCTGAGGGATCATTGTAACCTTGTTTTAACTATGCGCAGTTGTAAGGTTATTTCCTTGCCATGACAACCTATTTGGACCAGATTGTAACTTGTAGTGAAGCTGCTATTTGTTTGTTATTTCCTATGAAGCAAGTGGATAGGAAGGAAAATGAAAATAGACAGTGAGATGCTAGCTATGACTTTCTTATACTTGCTAGACAGAATAGCTAGGAGGAAACTGGTAGGATAACCTGTTTAAAAAGGAGTGTGAACTAACTTACAACCAAATCTAAAACATGATACACAGTATTACAACTCTAAAAGATTAGAATTTTGATTTTGGGAAAAGAAGGTAAAATTAAATAAATAAATTAGGAAATCTGAGACATATTTTTCACCTTAATTTTTTTTTTTATCCGTCCTCTTTAACACATCATAAGTAAGAGTTCCTTATAAAAATAGAGTTTTACTTGCCTTCTCAAATGTTTATTCCCACTGTTTCTCTTGTGCTGGCACGGGTACTCCCAAGGTCCTGCTGGGAGCCATATCAGGTAAAAAAATTGGCTGAAAATTAACCTTGCCCCCCACCCCCCTAAAGGATCATTTTTTAGCAGCAGCATATATTTACATTGAACTGTGACTGTGGAACCCAGAGGCTCATAGCTGAATGCCCACAATCACAGTTTAGCTAACACATTTGCAGTGAACAAGTTCCTCTTTTCGCACTACACCATTAAACTCAAATTAAGAAAATCATCCTCACTTTATCAAATAAATGTAGTGTGTGGGAGAAACAATACTGGATTATAAAAAGAAAAACTATTAAGCATTACAGCTGGCTGCATAAATGCATTGCACAAAATAATGCCCTGTTTTTCCATTAGCACTGACACACAAACTCCCTGCAACTTAGCTCATCCTTACAGCTTTTGCTCTTGGTTGACCTGGGCACATATATTATGCCACTGTTTTTATCCTTTCTTTTCAACTCCCTTGTCTGTAGTAGAAAAAATAAAGGAAAAAAAATATGCTATTTTATAGTAGAAGGTGTTCTACACACAAAGTATAGGCAGAGCTGAACAGTGAAAAGTCAACCATGCAGTTATAATAATTCTTAGCAACAGCTGCCTTTTGTGCACACAGAGATTTGGAATAAATAAGGCCCTTACACAGTTACTTCTCAACACAGCAGGGGAAAGCATATAGCACCCCAATGGACTCATAGGCAGAGATCAGTTTCTGTGAAGTACCAGTCATCAGAATTAAACCCACCCAGGAAGGCAGCTAGAATACAACTACAAAAGGTCTCTCTAGATTTTCTTCCCCCTTGCACAGCAGCAGCAAAGTATAGTGACCTGTGCAAAGGGTTTTGAGCTCCTAGTCCTGGATCACTCCATCATACCTCGGTTCTGTAACCTCTTAATCCTCAGTCACAGGGGCTTTTATGTGAAACATCTTGTAGCTCTGTCTATGTTAAGGAATGAAAAAAAAAAAGATGGCATGTGGCACTACTCTCAGAAACTGAGGTCAGCCCTCATGGAATGATTGTTGTTCATACAATTAATTTTTCTTAATCTCCAGAGCAGGCTGGCTACATCCAGACCACCTGTTTCAAGTAGTTCCCGACCCAGAGATTCTTTGGGAAAGTACTAGTTGACCTAGACAAAATAGATGACAGGGATTACTCTAAGAATTTAAGAGTACAATGATCAAGTTCCAGGCCTGGAAATGCCCTCTAGCATCCCTTACTTTTCTGGTATAGGTATAGCACATAGTTTTATCTGCCTGTTTGGAGAAACCTGGCAGAGCTGAGGTTCTTTGGAATTTCAGGAACCCAGAAGATGAGCCAGTCTGCAACAGGAACTCAGCTCCTGGTTAACATTAGAAAGTCTGGAAGCCTTTGAACATCCCCAGATCCAGGATATTCAGAGCTTCCAGGCTCCAAGACATAGACTTGCTGTAGCTCTACAGTAAATCTAAAAACTGTTTGACTTATAACAATCATCTGGGTTCATGTCAATCTCTATAATGGAGACGTCCAAAAGCTATTAAGCCCAGTTTCTCTGCTACTACTCAGTAACACTTCTACTGACATAAATAAACTCTCATAACTGCAGTCAGAATTACAGAACAATTACAGTGCAACTTACACAGGTATGATGTAAAGCTAACCCAAGCTTTGACAATATTTAAGGTACTGACACTTTGAAGATGTGAGACTGTACAGAAGGGAAGATTACTTGATACTCTCTCTGTATTTATATTTCCTGTTTTCCATTTCCATCTTCCTATTCAGCCATTGTTCAGAAATAGAATAACGGGATAGATGGACTTCTGGTTTTATCCTCTTTAGTTTGGGCTTTGTACTGCTGCTTAAGGAAGTAGGCATGTCAAGACCTCTTTTTTGCTTTATTTTACAGTCTAATTTTAGACCTACTCTAACAAAAGAATGCAACAAGCAATAAGGAACGGATGAACTGAAGAAAGACAAAGGATACAGAGCAAACACAGCTGCTCAATAAAAATGTGCACATCTGGATATTTCCATTTTATCTTAAAAATAAAATACTAAACATTATATTTAGAAACAAATAACAACAACAAAAATCAAAATCATTTCTCAGCACCTCATTCTCATTTAGCACATTGTAGGAGTCACAAAATGTATAGATTATTTTATGGAAAATTTCAATGTTCTTGCTGAGCTTCTTCAGAATTTCAGATCATCAGATGGTAATGAATGATCATTAGAGTTCCTTCTTTCAAATTCTTTTCATGTAAAAAAAAAAAATCTGGAAAAACCATGTGAATTATTACCCAAATATATAAGTAAGGCAGCATCTCAACTAGTTGTTAAAACTAAGTTACAGAAAACAGAAGGACTAGATAGTATGCCAGAGAATTAAAGGACACATGGCAAACTAGCAGATTTGAAAACTAGCAGTCTGAGCAATAATTTGATATCTTTTCTTTGTGTTCTTTTCCAAGTGAAACAATACATTATTTGTACTTCCTCTCTTTACTCTTAGTTCTTTTCTCTCCAAATGAACACAGCTGCCTCCCAAGTTTTTTCAAACCTTTATCCATGTCCTTCCTTTTCACTGAGGAAAGGATGATGACTGAAACTGGCAGCAAGATCTATAGTTAAGACTGCCTAACACTTTCCATTATAGAACCCTATTTTCAGGTGTTTACAAGTGTGTCAGACTTTCAGGGCTTAAGCTGATTTTTTTTTTATTCCAGATCTTTATTTCTTAGGCTCAGCTATTTCCAAGAAAAAGGTTTAAGTAAACTACATTGCTTTTCCCATGTTAAAAAATTTGTATAATAACTTTGTTGAGAAGATTTGTCTTATGGAAAGAAAGATTAGAAATGAGGTCACCCTCAGGTTAAAGAACAATGTTTTCTGTCCCTATAAAAAATCTCTCCATGTCTGGCATATATTTTCCTTAAGTTTCTTTTTTTCCAGTTACTAGAATCTGGCATTAATAGCAAGGTTACTGTCCTTATGAATAAGCTTTTCAAAGCTAGAACTGCAGTGGTAGGCAGAAAAGGAAGAAATAACAAGGTAAAAAAAATATACAGTGGTCCAAGGTAATGATATAGTTAAGAAATACAGCAAATACTAGCAAGAGAACAAAAAGTGACCGTGACTGATCTTAATGTATGTGTAAGGGGGAGACAGCATTCCCCATAATCTAAAATAAAAAGCACAAAGCTTTATGTAGAATTCTCAATCTGCAGAAAGCAATATTTTAGTAGACTATATTTTCTGCTTTGTAGAGTATATTAAATAATAATAAAAAAGATAGTATCGTTACCATTAATGAAGCAACAGAGTTTGTCACCTGAACACTCAGTGGCAAGCATTTAAGCATGGGTCTCAGGAACAGTGGTTCATCTTTTTTAGTTGTTCAAAATTAGTACCTCTAGTAAAGCTATTTTTCTAGGCTATCTTCATCCACAAAGGGAAGGAATAGGAATGTCCAGAAGATAGCTCACACAAAGTGTTGTAGGCATCTATATTAAGATAAGATGCATTACGCTTTGGAAATGTATCTCCTATGGAGTGTGGGGGAGATGGAAATCTACATGGCAGTTCAGAGGTGTAACCATAGTTTTGGAGATGGGTACCTCACCTAATTGCTGGTATCTAAGTGTGGCAATCTGCCCTTGAGTTAGTTATTTTAGCATTCGTGCTTTATAGAGAAGAATGAACATAAACATGGAGATGTTTATCTGATCTGTATTAACTGTATTATTTTTGATGACAAAACACATTTTCGACAAAACTCCATTTTTCCTTGTCAAGGGTTGCCAAATCCTTTAGCCCAATAGAGGCCTGGCTGCTTCAGCTCCATGCCTCCACATCCAACCAGTAGCAAGTCTGAGCATATAATTCCAACAGGTGCGTACACAAGCACGTGTATACAAAATGTATGTAAACATATACAAAGCTGCTTATGAAGAATATTTCACACAGAAACATTCAACTCTCAAGGAAACACAGAAAACACTGACAAATTAATCCTGTTCCCCACTCTGGCTGATTAGGATGAATGTCCCTTAGTGAGAAATACATGCATTTGTAAGTACATAAATATGGATCCTACAATAGCTGACCTTGGACAATAAGTCTATCCGGTAGCTGGCCCTGGATCCTTTCATTTCCAGCTGCCTCACACACAGACACACACATGTAAATAAGTCTCTCAGTCAGTCCCCAGATCCTACAGTCCCTCTGGAAGTTTATCTGGATGTCCTGGTCCCTCCAGTAGCCAAGGTCTCCATCTGTCTCACTCAGAGATACAAACATATCTGGCCCTGACCTATGGCCACCTCAGTTCATCGTTTCCAAGCCATTTATTTTGCTTGGTGGTTAGTCCATCTTGATGTTCACTAGTGATCACACAGACTTACATAACCTCACTTCCTCTAGCTGCCAGCCCTGGAATCACCTGGGCCCCTGTGACCCGTGGACTGATTCTAGTTATTGGCACGCTGACCTCCGTACGCATGCGCACACACAAGCACACACACACAAGCACATACACACACACACAGAACAGACAGTCCCCTCACCAGGAAAACAGTTAGAAATGGGATTTAATAAGAAGGCAGAACAATCTCTGGTAACCAGATACAGAGCATGACCAGAGAAGCATATTGACCATCAGCATGTAAACTGTCCCCTTTTATTCCCTTGCCTGTCTATTCCCATGCTTGTTCTTCCTCCAAACCACCTTGATCCCTCCCTTTACCTGCCCTAAAGATAGGATAATAAGTCTTGTGCAATCCAAAGATGATATTCCCCTACATCCCATGAGTTCCATACTCTGGGCACTAACCTTGTTTAACCTGAAAGGTGATCCAGAGACGTGCTCCTGTTAACTTATCTTAGTGGGTTTCATACCCAGATGATGGGGGTGATGGCTTTCCTGCAACAGCCGTGAGAGTAGTTGGGATGGGGTGCTCACTTTTCTAAGTAGATTATTCTGATTGCCCTGCTTGTTATTGTTCTTCCGTGCTTCTTTGTATGTGAGGAGGCAAGCCTTTTATCACATAACCTAATGATCTCCAACATACATATAGAGGTTTCTGAATGAATAGATCTATGTGGATGCCCCACATTGTTTACATGGTTTATGTCTACTTTTGATAAGCTGAGTACCATCCTAAGAATAGGAAATCAGGCAAGGTTTTCCTGCCTCCTGTTTCTGGAACTTAAGCCTGTAAATCTCACCTAATTGGACTTCAGGTGACAAAACTGCTTATAGAATTCCTGCCCATGCAAATTTATTTTGAAATACTCAGCAGAATGTGTCCTAGTATTGGCATCCATGATAGGTACAACTGCTAAGGCACTGTATGAGCAGTAAAAGTTTATATTGCACATTTAAATAAATTCCTTTGAAAAATGTTTCATATTGTTACACGTTATGCAACAATTGGCCCCACTGACTGTTCACCGTATTTTTTCTGCACCGTCATGTTCAAAGAGTTCACTAAATCATATTCAATGAAATGTTATATTGTCAGCATGTAATTAAAAATGAATGCAGCCTTCCCCCTATGCATTAGTAAGTGTATTGACTTCTGTGACACTGTTTAGAAAATGAATGATTACTGGAATGAGTTTCATCTACGTTGACCATACATAAAGATCAGCAGCTGCACTAAGAAAGCAGTTCAGCCATTATTTCTTCTTTGCTGCAGTCTTTTCTTCAAAAACTCATTGGAATCCAAGAAATTTAGACACAGAAATAGCCCATCAGTTATTGTCTTTCCCTCAGTTCTATAAATTGTATAACGTTTCCTGTGACTGAATGTTTGAATGCATTTCTTTTTATTTCTGAAAATGAATTGAGATTTTAAACAGAAGTTCTGACAGATCTGAGCTGTAGTAGCTTAATAAGAGCTCTTCATAAAATCAGGTCAAGTAGATTAGACACACATATGTTCAGTGGGTCTTTTTTCTTATCTTTCATATTTTTATTTATCGTATAGAAAATGCTAGAAAGAGAGTATATGCTCTTCAAGCGCCTTCAGTGAGATCATGCACCTCTGGGACAATAATTTGAATACCTAATGTTATGCTGCATGTAGCTACGACAACATCCAAACCGAAATATTCGCAACTTGCTTGTTTATAAAGCTGTTGCACATGTGCCACACTACTCCATGACATGAAAAGAAAAATAAAAGGGGTGTATTGCACAAGAGTTGAAACACTGCAGTAAAATCTTCAGGCAGAGAAAATGTTATCAGGACATCAAGAAGCAAAGTGGTAGCAGATTCAAAGTGCAGAGTGATCAATATTCAAACGAAGAAATAAAAGGGAAGCTGTATACTGATTATCTTTCCTGTAACAAATGTAAGAAAAAAGCTCGAGAATATTTTAGATTTGCTACATCAGGAATCTGACTGTGTCTATAATATGTAAAGGAAAATGGCTTACAAAAGGACTATTCCAAAGAATATAGTAATAAGTTACACCATCTAGGAATTAATATATGATTTTTATTTTTTTTTTACTGAAATGAAAGTAATAAAAGAAAGAAGAGACAAACAAGAATATATATAAGAAAATATGTCTGTAAGGTGATCAGAACACTGATCATGGGATTTTTCAGTTCCTGGGAAAGTTGTATGGATAACAGTTGTGCTATCACTAGACATGGGTGTATATACCAAGCATTAGTAAAACATTATTTTCTTTCTTTTTTTTTAAGCAACTACAAGAACAGATTGTTCTGTTCTTCTTTCCAGTAAATGAACATCCACTATATATAAACCAGCATCATTTAATGATGAAAATGTCATCAATCTGAAAGCTGGAAATGAAAGTTATGCAGTATATAGACTGGGCTTTAAATTAGAGTATGCTAAAGCAATGAGTTATTAAGTAAATTAAACTGGTTGAAAATGTCATGCTTCTCAGTCTGACTAACTTTCTAAGTCAGAAATACAGCAACGACTTCTTTGCATGTGTTTTGGAAAAAAAGAGGCAAATGAAAAACAGCACCCAAAATAAATTTCTAGAATTTCGGCACTGTGAATCCTTCAGCATAGAGGAGAGACTTGTAACTGCCACAAAGGGACAGTTCAGGAAACTTCACATTTGAGTTTCTGGCTCGGAGCTGAGCTATTTGTAGCTCAATTCAGTCGTGTAATCATAGGTCTTTAATGCCTTTTCACACATTCCAGAATAACCTGCTTGACCTTCTGCTGCTGATCATCTCCTAAGATCTATGCGGTTGTAAGAGAAAAATGAAGCTGTCGCTATCTTGTCTGCAAGAGAGAAGTAGGATTTCACACTAACACAGAAACAAAGAAAATCCAAGTTGTAGTACCTTGTAATACTTTCGCCATCACTGTTCTGATAGCACGTCTTAGAAAAAGCAAGTTAGCCTTCTGTGTGATTCATGCATATTATTCATACAGGAAGGCAGTAGTATTACCTGCCATTAAAAAGTTCTTCATGGAGGAAATGGAGGAAAAGCAGTACATAGCAGCTAGGTACTCTCAGTACTGTTTATAGAGAGAACACAGCCTGACCTTACCAGTCTGTGTATGTGGTCTTCCACAATAATTATCTACACTTTTTTACTGTAGTCATGGCTTCACTTCAAAGATAAGTCAAGAATGCATTTATGACAAAGTGTATCATGTGTTAATTAATAAAATGAAAAATAGAGCCACTGTTTAAAAAAAAGCCACAAAAACCCTTGCATGCATGGTAATGGCATTCTATATGTTATTTTACATATTATGTAAATAATTGATTACATATTTATGTACGTATATGGTGTTAGATAAGTGATAAGCTACAAGAAAAAGCAAACACAAAACAGACATTTTTTGCTACTTTATATATGTCTTTACAACCAAACAACATAAACAATTAGGAAAAGAAACTGCTGAATCTGGATTACTATTTGTTATGAAATCAGTAGAAGAAAAGTTTCCAGGAGCACTGAACAAATGTAATACCATAAATTGAAAAAAACCTTAAAGTACTCCAAAAATTTATAGATCAGGTATACTCACAGCAATTCTAAATCTTAGAAACTATTTTAAGACTGTAAATTTGGAAAAATACAGTTTGATTAACACAACAATTGGGTTGTGGTTGTTGGGTTTTTTTTTCTTAAAAGAAAGGCCATGTCTTACTAATTTGTTGGATTTCAGTGTAAATCAAGCTGCCAGAATGATGGAGAGGTGCAGTAAACATTGCTTGATAAGATTTTTTAGAGATCCCTTGTGAGGAGTCCACATCAAAGGCTAATGTTTAATGTGATGAATCATCTTGAAAGAGAAAAAAGGCTGATGCAGTGGGCTATGTATTAGCTGAAGCACAGGGAAGATACAGTGAGCATAAACTGAAATCTTTTCAGTATGCCATAAGAAGTATATCATAAGAATGTCAACATCTAGTTTACAAAAGGGATGCACATTGAAATTAGGCAATATACTGGTAGGGGTGCAGCTCTGCATTATGTGATGTCCAAGGAGCAAAATCCTTTGGTGCACGTACTGCTAAAGTAGCTGAGATACACCTGATAATACCTTCATGGCTTTACCTCATTTTGCTTGACCTTCCCGTATTGGACCCTGCACAGCTCAAGCCTGCTATATTGTAATTAATTTCTCTTACATTTCTTTCCTTTAAGCATGGCACTGCTACTAGTTTTTCCACTGCAACAGAGAGAAGGACTGGAAACCCTGAATAGTTCCCTCTGTTCTACCTAACCTCAGCTGCAATATTTCTTCTTTTCCCCCGCAAAATGTTGGAACAAAACAGAGCACTGGGAAATCAGTGTGCAATCAATAGATATTAGGAGAGGAATTAATCTGTACTAGGATAGTGTTTCTTGTACCAAAAGGATTCCCTTTGGGGAGATTTTCATGTTTCTGTGCAATAGTCTCCAGCAAGAGAGTAACAACCCTCAGGGGAAGTTCCAAGCTCCCATTCTTGATAAAAGATCAAATTATCTCTGCAGAAAAAGAGAAAACAAGTGAGAGAGTGTTAGTAAAAAAGAGCAAGATATCTTCCCACTCTCACTGTATCCTGAATCCTTCTAATTCATTGTCTAATAGCTTTTATAGTATTTTGAAACTAGGTGGTATTAGGACATCAAAGATTGACCAATATAAGACTTAAAAGATGTTGCCTGTTGCGATAAGTATCTCATATACACTAAATGGAAAATTTCCGGTGTTAAGCAAAATAGCTGGCGATTGATAAGGATTGGTGGAAAAGTTAAATACAGAGACATTTTTCAGTGTTTAGCTATATGGTTCAAATTATGACAGATTATGTAATTGATTTTACAACTGTCACAGAAAAATGCATAACACATCCACTGTGAGTGAAACGGAATATGAGAGACACATTTAATCTGTTTCCCTAGATCTATCTGTGTATTTTTAAGTCAAAGAAGAAAATCTAAGATAATACCATTGAATAATCTATACCACTTAGATTTGAAATATAGGTGCTACATGGGTAAAGAAAACAATAATTTTGTAGGAATTTATGTACTGGTCAATGAGGTGCAATCTCACTTTCAGCAAAAGCCAGCAGTCAGCAAATTTTCTTTGTCCTAGTCTCTGCTTCAAACTAGAATTAAACTAGAAACCTAAACTTCAGCCTCTGATGTCAAATGAATGCTGTAATAATATGGCTATTGACTATCCTAAAAATAGGGATGATTCCTGTTGGAATTCTGCCAGTTCAGAAATTAATTACTCTTTAGACCAAAAAGTAAGAAAGTTTGACTGTAAAAACCGATGACGCAAGCTGTGAAACTGAACCTTACATCTGTAGCTTAAATTGAGAAAAAAAATAAAATTCTTTTCTTAATCTGAAAGATTAAGAAATTCAATTTCATTTGGCAAGTGGGTCATAATTTCTCTGTTACACACAAGTATGTCTTCATATTTTCAGGTTCAGGTTGTGATTTTTTTTTTAAATCTAAAAATTGCTATTGAACAAATTTTTCCATGCAGCTTTAATATTAAGTGATCTATTTTCCTTCTAAGGAGAACATACCAGCTACATAAAAAAACAACAACAACAACAACATCTAAACAAAACAAAACCAAAACCAAGTATATGAGCTTAGGAAAAAAGCTTTTGATGTCTGCATGTGTTCTGCAGGAATGAAATAGTACCATAACCTACTGAGGTGCTAACTGCTGATTTAACTACTGCTTAAGTATTAGTTCACTACAGGCATATTTTAGTACAAAGATCAGATAATTCAGAAAAATCTTGCCTCCTGTATTTCATAGACCACTGTGCAACAAGTTCACAGCAGTCCCTTCAGTTTTTATAAAAGTTTGTGGAAACAACAACCGATCAGTAAAAAAAAATAACCAAATGCAAAAATTATCCTCAGAAATAGAGAAGTACTGATAAGAAAAATAATATATGATAAGCGATCAGGATTTGGGTACGATCAGACATGTCATGACTATATAGTGGGTTGTAGAATCGGCTACTGGAGCTGGATTTTCAAGAGAAATGCCCTGGATTTCCTGGGGTATGCTTGACAGCTTTGTTCTAGTGAACAACTAAAGAACAAAAAGCAACAGTAATACATTGATTTGTCAGCTGTAGTGAATAGGGTCATAAGCCTGAGTGAGATCTGACCCTGACATTAAAACAGTGGATTTTAGAGACTGAAACAGAGAAACACAGGGGGTCAGATGAAAAAAAAAAAAAAAATCTAATTTAGTATTCTACCTCTGACAGTTGTCATTAAAGGGATGTTTCACAGTGAAATTCAATAAACTCAATGAGTGACAAAAATATAAAATCTCAAAGTTCGGTGATAATGGGTTTAATAAATCTTACTTATTTTAGATTCAAAATGTTAACAATTCATGCTAATACTCCCCAAATTTGAAAATAAATTCAATCTGGATTGTTAAATTTCACCTTCTTTCACTCTGATAATTACAACATGCAGTATGTAATTTCTTTTGTTTCCTAGATTTTTTCTCTGAATTGATACATTACTCCTCATATACTGTATTTGCAAGCATAAGCAGTTTGCCTAATGATGTGCTGAGTCTAAGGTTTTTTACAAAGCCTGAAATAACTTGTTGGGTTTTTTGTGCTTTTGTTTTTGGTTTTTGCTTTGTTTTTTTTGTTTGTTTGTTTGTTTTTAAATCTATTTTGGAATTTCTTTACAGCAGTTTCAAAAAATGTCACTATGAGCCCTGATGATCAACGATTCTCTTCTCTCCTTTGAAGAAGTCCATGTGGGAATTTATGAGCAGCAATTCAGTAATAATCCATATGATCCTTCAGAGCAATCCTGCATTTAAAGTATGCTTTTTCCTTCAAATTAGCCAACATTCACAAGGACATAAAGTTTATTTTCCATTTTATATACCAGAATATACATTTACATCATATAATGCAGTTAGCTGAAGTCTGTATTTGGGCTGGTCTCTCTTCTTTCATTTATGCACTTGATTCGGGAAAGCAAACACTGTCCTCTGTAAAAATTACAGGTCTGGGTCATGACGTTAGCAGCTGAATTATCTGCAGGAAAAGGAAGAGCAAACTTCTGGCCTTGACCACATAAGGAGTTACTAAATTAAATAGGGCCAGAGCCCTAAAAGCAAACGGGAGGGCACAGATCGTGTCTGTATGTCTGAAAACTCTCCTGCAGTGTGTCTTCATGTCCCAAGACTTGATTAAGCCTGCTAGCAATTAAACAGTGCCTACCATCACAGGACAGTCCATGAAGCAATTCTGTGACCATGAGTCATTTACCAGATGCAAGTCTCCAGGGTATCAAGCACCAAGTACAGTGGTAATAGGTAGCTGCTGTACCCTTATCTCACAGTAATTTTGCATGTGAATTAGGTCTTGCTGTTGTGTTACCATAACGTGTCCTTTTGATCAGGAATTTTGAAGTAGGCAGATTTTAGTCACATATTTTATTTTGTTTTATTGTGTTGGGATTTTGGGGTTTTTTTGTTTTGTTTTGTTTTAAATTAGAAACAGTTTTTAATTAATATAGAATAATATTTAGAATAAAACTATCAGGTCTATGTGTTGTAAGCCAGTTCAAATATTCAAAAATTCTAAGAAGCCATCTTCTTTGGACAAAAAAAAATTGTAATAACAGTGATTGCACTTGCAAAAAGGAATGTGGTGACCCAGAGGGAGCTTCTAGAAAAGCATGCAGTCATGCAGGTCTCTGGCTGCAGGGAGTGCCTGAGCCTGTCACTCGCACTGGAGGACAGCAGAGACACCACCTGTGTGCGGTGTGACCAGGTGAATGACCTGCTCAGCCTGGTGGCAGAGCTGAGGGAGGAAGTGGACAGGCTCAGGAGTATCAGAGAGTGTGAGAGGGAGATAGATTGGTGGAGCCACACCCTGAGGCCAAGGCAGCAGACAGAGGACCCACAAGCAGTAAAGGATCCCCTCCCCTCTTGCCACCAGGCAGGAGGAGGGGAACTAAGAGATGGGGGGATTGGAAACAGGTCCCAGCTCAGGGAGGCAGGCGAGTCCCCTCCCGGCCTCCCTCACCTTCCCAGTTGCCCTCACATAACAGGTACGGGGCTCTGGAACTTGAGGGCCAGGCAAATGAGGAAATAGGTGAAGATTCTTCCAGGGGGTTGCCCAGGGTGAGTCAGTCAGTCCCATGCATTAGGACTGCTTCTGTTAAGAGAAAAAGGAGGGTAATTGTTGTAGGCAATTCCCTTCTGAGAGGAACAGAGGGCCCCATATGTTGACCAGATCCATCCCACAGGGAAGTCTGCTGCCTCCCTGGGGCCCAGGTTAGGGATATCACTAGGAAACTCCCTGGTCTGGTACGTCCCTCTGATTATTATCCACTCCTGGCTGTGCAAGTGGGCAGTGATGAGGTTGCAGTCAGTAGTCCAAAAGTCATTAAAAAGGACTTCAGGGCACTGGGGCGACTGGTCAAGGGATCAGGAGCACAGGTAGTGTTTTCCTCAATCCCTTCGGTGGCAGGGAAGGACACTGAGAGGAACAGGAAAACACACCTTTTAAACTCATGGCTCAGAAGCTGGTGCCACATGTGGAATTTTATTTTTTTTGACCATGGGGAGGTTTACATGGCACCGGGCCTGCTGGAGACAGATGGAATTCATCTGTCTCAAAGAGGGAAAAGGATCCTCACTCATGAGATGGCAGGGCTCATTGAGAGGGCTTTAAACTAGGTATCAATGGGGAAGGGATACAATCAAGCTCGTTAGAGATGAGCCTAGGGGCAGCATGCCAATGTTGGGGGAGAAATCCATAGCCCAGCTCAAGTGCATCTACACCAATGCAGGCAGCATGGGCAACAAACAGGAGGAGCTGGAAGCCATTGTGAAGCAGGATAGTTATGACATAGTCACCATCACAGAAACATGGTGGGATGACTGTTATGACTGGAATGCTGCAATGGATGGCTCTAAGCTCTTCAGAAGGGATAGGCAGGGAAGGAGAGGTGGTGGGGTGGCTCTATGTGTTAGGGAGTGTTTTGATTGTAGAGAGCTCAATGACTGTGAAGGTCAGGTCGAGTGCTTATGGGTAAGGATGAGGGGGAAGGCCAACAAGGCAGATATCCTGTTGGGAATCTGTTATAGACCACCCAGTCAGGATGAAGCAACAGACAAAGCATTCTACAAGTGGCTGATAGAAGTCTCACAATCCCCAGCCCTTGTCCTAGTGGGGGACTTCAACTTACCAGACATCTGCTGGAAATACAACACAGCAGAGAGGAAACAGTCTAGGTGATTCCTGGAGTGTGTGGAAGATAACTTCCTGACAGGACTGGTAAGTGAGCCTACCAGGGGAGGTGCCTTGCTAGACCTGCTGCTCACAAATAGAGAAGATGTGGTGGGTGATGTGGTGGTTGGAGACCATCTTGGGCTCAGCAACCATGAAATGATAGAGTTCTTGATTCTTGGTAAAGAAAGGAAGGAGGTCAGCAAAACCACTACCATGGACTTCTGGAAGGCAGACTTCCACCAGTTCAGGACACTTGTTAAGAGAGTCCCTTGGGAGACAGTTCTGAAGGGCAAAGGGGTCCAGGAAGGCTAGACATCCTTCAAGAAGGAAGTCTTAGAGGCGCAGGAGCAGGCTGTAGCCATGTGTCGTAAGATAAACCGTCGAGGAAGACGACTGGCCTGGCTGAACAGGGAGCTCTTGCTGGGACTCAGGGAAAAAAGGAAAGTTTACCACCTTTAGAAGAAGGGACAGGCAGCACAAGAAGAGTATAGGGATCTAGTTGGGTCATGCAGAAAAAACATCAGAAAGGCAAAAGAACAGCTAGAACTTAATCTGGTCACTGTCATAAGAGATAACAAAAAAGGTTTTTACAAATACATTAACAACAAAAAGAGAGCCAGGGAGAATCTCCACCCCCTATTGGATGCGGAGGGGAAGATTGTCAACAAGGATGAGGAGATGGCTGAGATACTTAATGCCTTCTTTGCCTCAGTCTTTGATAGCAAGACCAGTCATCTTCAGGGTATTCATCCCCCTGAGCTGGAAGACAGGGATGAAGAACAGAATAAAGCCCCCGTAATCCAAGAGGAAGCAGTTAGTGACCTGCTACAGCAACTGGACAGCCACAAGTCTATGGGCCCAGATGGGATCCACCTGAGAGTGCTGAGGGAGCTGGCGGAGGAGCTTGCCAAGCCACTCTCCATCACTTATCAGTGTTCCTGGTCAATGGGGAAGGTCCCAGATGACTGGAGGCTTGCCAATGTAACACCCATCTACAAGAAGGGCCGGAAGGAGGATCCAGGCAACTACCGGCCTGTCAGCCTGACCTGAGTGCCAGGAAAGATCATGGAATGGTTCATCCTGAGTGCACTCAAGCGGCATGTGAAGGACAACCAGGGGGTCAGGCCCAGCCAGCATGGGTTCATGAAAGGCAGGTCCTGCTTGACCAACCTGATCTCCTTCTACAACCAGGTGACCCACCTGGTGGATGAAGGAAAGGCTGTGGATGTTGTCTGCTTGGACTTTAGGAAGGCCTTCGACACGGTCTCCCACAGAATTTTGCTAGAGAAACTGGCAGCCCGTGGCTTAGACAGGTGTACTCTTTGCTGCACTAAAAACTGGCTGGATGGCCAAGCCCAGAGAGTTGTGGTAAATGGCGTTAAATCCACTTGGCAGCAGGTCTCAAGCGGTGTTCGTCAGGGCTCAGTTTTGGGGCCAGCCTTGTTTAATATCTTTGTTGATGATCTGGACAAGGGGATTGAGTGCACCCTCAGTAAGTTTGCAGATGACACCAAATTAAGGGGGAGTGTTGATCTGTTTGAGGGTAGGAAGGCTCTGCAGAGAGATCTGGACAGACTGGATCGATGCGCTGAAGCCAATGGCATGAGGTTTAACAAGGCCAGGTGCACTTGGGTCACAACAACCCCAGGCAACGCTACAGCCTTGGGGAGGAGAGGCCAGAAAGCTGCCTGGCAGAAAAGGATCTGGGGGTCCTGGTGGACAGCTGGCTGAACATGAGCCAGCAGTGTGCCCAGGTAGCCAAGAAGGCCAATGGCATTTTGGCCTATATCAAGAATAGTGTGGCCAGCAGGAGTAGGGAAGTGATCGTGCCCCTGTACTCAGCGCTGGTGAGGCCGCAGCTTGAGTCCTGTGTTCAGTTTTGGGTGCCACAGTGTAGGAGGGACATTTTGGTGCTGGAGCGTGTCCAGAGAAGGGCAACAAAGCTGGTGAAGGGTCTGGAGGACATGTCTTAGGAGGAGTGGCTGAAGGAATTGGGATTGTTTAGTTTGGAGAAGAGAAGGCTGAGGGGAGACCTTATTGCTCTCTACAACTACCTGAAAGGAGGTTGTAGTGAGATGGGAGCTGATCTCTTCTCCCAAGTAACTAGCAATAGGACAAGAGGAAATGGGTTCAAGTTGCAGCAGGGGAGGTTTAGGCTGGACATTAGGAAAAAATTTTTCACTGAAAGAGTTATCAGACATTGGAAGAGGCTGCCCAGGGAGTTGGTTGAGTCACCATCCCTAGATGTGTTTAGAAGTCGTGTAGATGTGGTGCTTAGAGACATGGTTTAGTGGCAGACCTGGTAGAGTAGGGTGAATGGTTGGACTAGATGATCTGAAAGGTCTTTTCCAACCTAAATGATTCTATGATTCTATGAATAGACATAAATTAAAATTAAAGTCATATTGGCTTTGAAAATTTTTGAACCCTGAAAAAGTGTTGAGGCAGATCCTAGTGCAGACACATATAATGTTAATCCCTACATTTAGAGGGGAATGAGTGTATGATGCAGAGCATAAGTGAGATAATTTTGCATTTCCAAAATAAGACATATATGTCATCAAGCTGAAAATAACTCTGAGAATTTTCTGTAACAGAGAAAGAAGTTCAACAATAGACAAAAATTTGGTGCTCATCATGTTCTTTTTCACACTATTTAGTATTTGTTTGCTTTTTGAATGCCATTCGGCAAGAACAGTGAATTATATCTGCATAGTAGAAGGAATCACTGAAGTATTTTTGAATCGGATGTGACCTTTTCATCCTCCAAAACATCCCTCCAAACATCCCCCTTGCTAGAATGGATTAAAGTAAGGCAAATAAACCCTTACACAACCTTTTCATAAAGAAGCTAATATTGACAGCACACTAGTCCTGCAAAATGTATGAGTACTTAAAGAGTTTGATCTAGATCTTGCAGTTGTCAGTGACCACCTACCCTTTGCTCTCCATGAGTTTTGGACCAAGATCTATGGGCTTCCTATGTTTCCACACAGGTATACAATGTATACCTATGTAATGCTTTTTTCCATCCTCTCCTCCCTGTGCATGTGTTAGCGAATAGAGTACACCTGATGAAATTCATCTACTCAAATGTTTATGTGTACACTCAGCTCATACTACTATAAACATCTAAACTTATGGTAAATAAAGCATAATAGAAGTACTTGTTTCCTTTAATTATATAAGGATTTTAGGGTGACTAGCTCAAACATAGTCTTTAAAAAAAATCCAACCGATAACAAAGCTTACTTCTGGCTAAGAAAATAACCAGTACATGGTAAATACATCAAGGAGAAATCTATCTTATCTAACTTCAGACACCTACAATTTATATCTAGACTAAGGTAAATGCTTTCCTTCTAGTAGAGGAATAAGAAGACAAGTGAAAAGAAGAGGGAGTTCATCTGTTTTTTAGAGTTGCTACAAGAAAGGATAAATTTCTCCCTGAAATTGTCTTCAGAGGGATTCTGTATGACTTATTAAATCTAGATGCCTAATTTCTAAGGGACTCAAGTTACATAAATTGCTCCTTTTCCAGGCCACCTATTTTGTGCCTTCATATCACATCTATCATCCACAATGGACTTCTCTATTGTCTTATTTACAGTGTTGTGGCAATGAAGAATGGTGTCATTGAAGAAAAATATAGTTAAATAAGTTCAGAGTTGCAATTCCTTATGATAGCCTTAAATATACAAATCTGTATTTAAGAGCAAGATCACTATCACTAAAACTGTAAAATGAATGCCTTATTTTCAAATCTGGTGTTTTCCACTCATTTTTAATGGCAAAACACATGACAATGTAAATAGAGCTAAAGCAAGTGGAAGGTCTCCACTGTCTCCTTTGAAGATCAGAGTTACTTTTAAAATACACACATCACACTAGTGCTCTGTGTTGTGGTCTAAAGCTATTTAAATTAAAAAGCTGAAAAAGCAAACAAGAAAATAATTTCAAAAGCCTTGAAAATTATTGCTTGAAAAATAAATTGCAGCGCTACACCAAGATTTCTATTAAGTGAATGCATTATGTATCACTCTGTGTACAAGATATGATTCAGCTAATGGCAGAGATGCTGTACAATGTCTATTGGATTCCTACACAACTGGTTGCAGGATTTATTGGTACGTGGGCAAAAGGCAGTTGAAAATCCTTATAAGATAAAAACTCCTGTTATATTTGCTGTCACATCCTTCTTTATATATTATTTTTGTGAATATATTTGTGTAGATTTGAATGACTGAATGTTGAGAACTAATAGACATCATAAAGTGATTGGAGGCAAAAGAATGAACACCTTTATGGAAAGCTGTTAACTATTCTATTCTATTCTGGACACCATCGCAAAACATGTTTGTAAGAGAAGGAATTCTTTGAATGAAGACCTAATTCCCAGCTTTAAAATATTTCCATTAGGTTTGTCGGAGTCCAGAATGCACCAATAGGCCTTACGTACCCTCATCAACATTACCTGGGACCTCCACCCACAGCTGCATTAGTGAAGGGGCTCAGGCTCCCAGGTCTTGCCTGAGCTATATGATAAATAGCCCAGTTGCCAGTTCTGTCTCTATTCCTGTCTCCTGGTGTCCTGACTTGTTGACTGGACTTCCTGGATGAACCCTGGATATGCCTTGTTTCCTCACCTTTTCTGAAGATCACTAGACCATTGATGGGAACCAGCTATGTTCGGCTACCCTGTGACTGTGTCCCTTGTTACTCCAGTCACTGACCTTTCCTTTTGTTGTGATCAGCCTTAGCTACTGGCTCGTCTTCCCCTGCCCTCTCCCTGCTATGTCCTCACAAGCCTGCCTCTTCATCTGCCTTAACCTCATAGTCATGTGTTAACTTCTTCCCAGGATCATCTTTCCATCTAGTCTAGAAGCTGGCCTCTCAATACTCCCTGTTCAACAGTTCAATCCAAACTTTCCGTTATAAATTACAAGCTTATTTCTCCTCCTGACTTTCACCATCTGAAAACTCACATGTTCCTCAGGTTCGTCTTCATTTTCAATCTGAACCTTTGAAGACTCTCCCTATGGCAAGCGTTAGCACATGCACAGTAGGAATAGACTGCCCATTTCTTTAGGGTGTTTAATGAAAACACCAGATTTGCCATGGCTTGGATTTATCACAGGTTAATAAAATAGATGTAATTTTACTTTTTCATTGACTTAAACTCTGGAACAACAAACATAACTTTAACTTGATAGTCTTTATACTGCCTACATATTCGATTCTTTGCAACTGAAAAATACAGCATAGATGTGGTTGTTTGCAAATAGTTTAAGAGTTATAAAGCCCATTCCATTTAAAACCAGCAGTAATTAGCAGGGGAATCTTATGAATGCTTGAATACGTATGTGTTAGCAAGATCTAATATTTGCATTGAATTTTAGTACTGTATGCAGTGATCTGATCAACATTTTGTAAACTGAAATCTTATGTTGGAGTAAAGTTAAGTGAATATGCTACTCTTTCATTACCCTAGCTCAGCGCTAATATTTTCTCCAACAAATGTATGAGCAGCCTAAAGGTATCATCTCCTTTTTGTTTCCTGCCATAAATTCTTTTCAATAGGATTTAGAAACTAAGGTTTCCTCTGGACCTTGTAATGCTTCCACCGAGCAACTATCAGTTCTTCCCATTTCCTCAACCCAAAGTTGCTACTGTTATTTGTGTGAAATTACTGCTGCATGGAATCCTATCTACACAGCAATGTGTTTGGTGAATCAGAAGAAAATTATTATGGTATTAGATATATATTAATACAAAAAACTCTTGAAAACTAAGACAATTCAACATGACTTCAGAGGATCTTAAGACAATTTGTTTTCTTCTTATGGGCCACAGTCTTCAGTCTTTTTTTAAACATTTGATAACTTTCTCATTTTTCGGGCCTTGGATACAAAGGAGAGAAATAATTTCTTAATGATTCTTCGTAAGCTTATCTATACAAGTAGTTTGGTACTGTTCCAGTAAAGTAATGGAACATTATTCCTTTATTTTCCATAGACCTGTATTCCCATAAAACCAGCATGAAAAAGATTAAGGTAAACAACATTGAAAGAAACACCGAAGAAACAGAAGGGGAAAAAAATAAAAGAAAAGGGAGGGGAGGGCAGGGGAAGGGAAGGAGCGGAAATATTATTAGTAGTTTAAGAGTAAATATGTTTTCAAACTGTACCAGGATAAACTCCTTCACGCTTCAGTGCAATGCAGTTGTGTAATGTAATGCCTATGGTTGCAAGAATATTGGAATACAAACATACATTGAATGACAGACGGTGATAACAACTACTTATTCTGTATAGAATGAACTGCCTATGACCCTAAAGTAAAAAACGGAGCATAGAGGAGTACAGGTTTGGGATGATATCAGGGGCCTTGAAAGTCCATGGAACATGATATCAGAGGGCTTAGGGCTATAAATAACTCAGTAGCTGTCAATTTTACTCATCAAACAGATGCAAACTTAGGAGCTAGAGTCAGTTTTGGTAGTAACAGGGTCAACAAAGTGGGAATCAATGAAGATCTGGAGATGCAGTTCCTGCTGCTGCTGCATAAACCTGTTTTAATATTGCTGCTTTGAGGAAGTCATCACAGATATTAGGAAAGGATGCAGGTACTGCACTGAACATTAATATTTGGTTACAATTTATGCCTACATAGGGAGAAAGGTAGTTGCAGTAACTGTGGATACTTAATGTACATCTGCCTCAACTAATGTGTGTGTCTTTGTCTGTGCATGTGTGTGTGTCTGTGGAAAAAGTGCATTGGAACTAACTGTGTGTGGTTTAACACACAGGGGTTTCTTGGCTAAAAGTATGAACTAGATTGGGATTTCTCTTCCCTTCTCCCTTCCCCAGCCTTGTTTTTAGTTTTGATAATTTACTCTTTAACCTGTATGCAACGAATTCTTCACAAAATTATCCGTAGTATTGGCATACCATCCAAACTTTATTTCCTAAGATTTTTCCCCAACTATTATAAAAATATAAATGATGAATACTGCTAGAACAATTATATCATTAAGTTTAACCTTACATGGATTTTTTGTTTGCTTGCCTAACTCAAAGTTTAGTGGTATTTATGACAAGAAAAGTATTTACCAGTGCTGCTTATTTCTTTGACCTACTGTGGGCAGATGGTAGAGGCCATGTACACACGATCAACAGAAATCACAAGAACAGAAGAGAAACCTATGGTGCTGGGAGAATGGCACCCAAGGGGACACTAAAAACAAGCCTGGAATTAGAAGAGCGATGTTTTCATAACAGCAGCTTGTGCTTGCAATTTTTTTTTCTTCCTGGCAACAGTGTTGAAATATTAGCTTTGAAAAAAATCCAAGAACATTTTGGAACACTAACACACACACACACAAAAAGAAATTCTCTTACTAAATCCACACTTAAAAAAGACTGAAGAGATCATTTACCTATTTTACTTTATTCCTTTTCCATTATTTTAGCTGCAAGCTACAGCTCTATAGCTGGGAAAAATAAAGGAAAACTCAAAGTTTATAATAACAATAATAATATGATAATTTACTAGAACAAATACACAAAGGAGAGAGAGGAAATTTATTAATTTTGGTCAGTAGGACAGATTGTTTAGATACCCCTTGCTCAGACAGACATTAACTAGAGAGATAAATACATGCGCTTTTTTTTTTTTTTTTTTTTTTTCTTCCATGTTTAATCATATGATTAGTGGACTGGAACATCTTTCTTATGAGGAAAGGCTGAGGGACTTGGGTCTTTTGAGTCTGAAGAAGAGAAGACTCAGAGGGGATGTCTTATAAATACTTAAAGGGAGGCTGCCAGGAGGATGGGACCAGTCTTTTTGCAGTGATGCCCAGTGACAGGACAAGAGGTAATGGGCACAAACTTGACCATAGGAAGTTCCATCTAGACATGAGGAGAAACTTCTTTACTTTAAGGGTGGCAGAGCACTGGAACAGGCTGCCCAGAGAGGTGGTGGAGTCTCCGTCTCTGGAGACATTCAAAACCGGCCTGGACGCCATCCTGTGCAACCTGCTCTAGGTGAATCTGCTGTGGCAGGGTGGTTGGACTAGATGATCTCCAGAGGTCCCTTCCAACCCCTGTGATTCTGTGATTCTCTGATTCTGTGATATATGTAAAAACATATGTATATGAATGTACCTATATAAAGAGGCAAAGAAACAGAAAAAGAGACAAAAGGAGAATACATTTAATTGTATCACAGACTATGTTCCCTGTATATTTAAACTATATATGCTAGAAGGTGACATTCATGTTACTCTTTCTTTTTGTTCAACACATAACACATCATGATGCGATAATAGTTGTCTTTTTAAATTATACTTTCACAATTTAGATGACCCCTATCTTTCTTTTCCAAATAGAGATAACACTGCTTGAAGCATCACCTGTTCAGAGTCAGGGTCTAACTATCAGAAATATGCCATGTAACAGCTGCTATAGCCAAATAAACTGTAGAAATAGGGATGTAAATTTTAAAGTTTACTAGACCAGGTAGTGAGGGACACTGACAATAAGTTTACTTTTGAGACTGAATATATACAGCTGTTTCTATCCAATAATAAATTACGGTGTTAAAAGCACTCCCTCTATCCTTGACAGAGATGTAAAAAAAACATGTCTCCAAACAGTAGTGCTGTAAGAGATTGAGGGTATAATGGCACATTTAGTTGGACCTAAATAGCTAACTGTATTGCTGGATTGTCTGTGGACCAGACTTCTGAATATGTTTCCTTTCTAGCTCTGTTATTTTATTTGTGCACTGGCAAAGGAAGAGAACTTAATAAGCAAGGAGTAAACTTTTTCAGTGTTTCTGATACAGTTTGATAAAAACAGTATATTCTAATCACATTTTCTACTTTTTCTATATGTGCTGCAAGTTTCTTTAAATAACCAATTAATAATATGATTATTAAGATGAATCCCTGCACTTTGTAAAACCTCCACATCCTTGGCAGTCATCAGAAAAAGAAACGTTTTCTTTTGGGAGAAGTTTCAATATAGTATGAGTCTAGACAGGAAAATAGTTGCAGGTTACTTGGCTATTTCTGGCACCTCTGCTGTTAGATATGGCCAAAATATTTGATGACGAGTCAGCTGAAAAGAAGCAGCTGATGATTTTATTCTTTTATTCTTTACAGTTCTTTTGTTCATGTTTAGATGGTATTTACTTAATTAGAGGTTCTTCAAAGGAGATGCACATTGTTCCATTTGTGTAGATGCAGTATTTAGAAAGAATCAACACTGGCAAATGTCTTCAAACTGTTTAGCTATCAAAAGCGGTCAAGCACACAGACTTCTGATGGTAGAGCTCAAGTACCTTTTTCAGTCAGCATTAGTCGGTACATGCACAGCTCCTCTTATTACTTTTATCATCACTTGTAAATTACTATAAGAATTATCTATCCATAGAAAAATCAACATTTTCTCTCCAGCTGTGTTAAAAAAACCATAGCTTTGAAATATTTTTTCTACAATATTTGAAACCAAAAGGCTTACTCCGTCTCCCTCCCATTTCTTGCAAATTGCTTTGCTCAATATTTTGAGAGACAGACCTAATCAAAAGCAGCATATAAAAATATAACAAAAATCCAACATAAATCTGTAGAAAAGAGTTTACATCCTATTCGCCATCCCAACCCACTACTGTAATGCTAGAGGAACGTGTAGTCTTCTTTGTCGTAGTTTGCTGTGGTTTTCCAACTGAGAAGAGAATCAAAAAAGATGTAATGATAAATAGAAGAAGAAAGAGTCACAGAAAAATCCAGTGTCTTGCTTTTGGGAGTTTAATTATTGTTCCAGAGGAGTTAACAGAATGCTGACAGTTCTGATGAAAACATGAGGAAGAAAGAATTGTACAGGTTTAATTTGAGGATGCTCAAACTCAGATGGTGCTTGCACTTTTCCGGTGACTGATACAGAGATTGGAAAACTTTGTATAAAAAAATATTTCTAGCAAAGCCTTTAAAAAGTTAAGTACCATATGATGTAGCATTTCGAGGAGTAACATAAAGAGATCTGTACTTTCGGGTGTTTATTTAGCATGTGTATACATTATGTCCAAGATGTATCACTTCTGATTCCACACTACCACCAGCCATTTGTTTTCATAGTTGCATCCAGGTTCTTTTTATTATCAGAGTGTCTTCTCCAGTCTAGGCAATACAAATGCTGTCTCCTTTGATCTTTTCGAAGTATTTCTGTGGCCGTCTACATGGACCTTTATCCATCTTTTCCCTTTTGTCTTTCAATTGCTCTTAATTACTTCCCTCTTCCACTCTTCCAGGACTTTTAACAGTGTTATTTTATATTTTATATCCTGTTCCATCTCAGTCATGTTGTTCTCCACAGATTATCAAGTGCTAGCTCTAATTAACCTAACCAGGCACTGATCCTAATCACAAGGCTCTTTGGAATGCATTCCTTTATTCATAGACCACCAAGTAGGCTACCTGTGGAGCCTTGATGCGTCACTCCATAAAATTCTTCTGAAGGATTTTTCCTTCAAGGAACTTCCAATGGATCGGTTAGGCAGGTTTACAGGGGCTTTGTTGTTGTTGTTTGTTTGGGAAGAGAGAGGGGAGGGTAAAAAATACTCCTGAATTTCTAAATTGCTCAGGCCAAGGAGCAAAGGCCTGAAAAACCCTGGGAAGGGGGAGGGAGCATCAGCCCTTTGTGTTATGGGACTGGATTACTTGTAGCTGTTTGTTGTATTTTAATGAGACTGTTAAAACTGCAATTACTCCAATGATAAATCTAAGTTCTGTCTACATGACATGTTCCATTTATGCCTGCTATAGGATTTGCAAAATTTTCAGTGTAATGCTAGTGTATTCAGTACATTTTCATATTGCTGTCCCCTACATTTTAATTCCCTCTCTATATTTATGGCAAGCACTGGTTTTCTCTTTCTTTAATATGGATTGTGATTTGAAATATGTTACACACATAAATTTAGTGAATTGACTGAGGGTAACACATTGTAAAATTAACTGTAGCAGTTAGATCATGGGGACCCGGCATTCTCCCATTCTCTCTTATTTGATGCTTTAATATTGCAACATGAGACTATAAACCTGAATTAGGCCTGTGATTTTTAAAATAATTAGAAGATGATTACAGCTAGTACTTATCAACAGAATTTCCAGAAATAGTCCATTATAGGTCCCTGCTTTACTTACATGTAATTTGGATTTTTAAAATGTAAATTGCAGCCAAAACAGTTAAAAACTTTAACAAATTAAGTTTAATTAAATTTCATTATACTAGCTATTTAAAAAATACAGAAACATTTTCTTTAAGAATTGTTCATATGGAACAGGGAACTGATATACAGCAGAAATTCAGTTTTAAGTAAAACATATATTACATCATCATTTATATAAATTGTAATTCTTTCAAAAATGAGAATGGTCTTTTGATATAATCAATATTAGTGGCTATAACACTGAAGAAGCTATGCTCCTGGTCATACCCAAATTTTTACTAGTTCCTAAAGTTTTTGAGACTGTTCATATAACAGACCAAAAAATCAGGTGAATATGTTTTTTTCCCCTTATGGTTCATATGTATGACTGAACTGTGTGTACATAATTCTTTTTGGTTTTAAAATTTATTTGAAAGTGGTATACATCTGGTAAAGAGATGCTTTCATGGCTGGTTTCCAGAGAATAGTGGTCAAAAAGAGGAAAAACATCTCAGGACATAAGCGAACTTTCTGTTACTGAGAAGCGTTTGCCCTGATGCATTGAGTTGTCCTCTGTTCCATGGCTGCATGTGGCCACCTTCAACTACGATGCTTTTCTCTCTTGGCTGTATAACCACCTAGAGGAAGAGCTAGCTGCCGTCACAGTGCAGAAGAGGGTGGGCTACTGCACATGTTAGCAGGCCTCATAGCACCACCAGTAAGTCCTTTTGCTTCAGAAACCAATCTTTTAAATTTAGCGGTCTTTCCACCATACCTCTTTTGTACATCCAAATGTCGGTTTCCTTCATCAAGCTAAAAGGTTATCAGATCCTCCTTCCTTCTAGTCTTTCCTTTACATGAAGCAACCACATAGATAAACTTCAGTTTGTCCTACTAAAAAAAGGTTGTATTAATTTGTTCCAAGTCATATTCTGTCCTCACTCACCTGACACAAACTACATTAATGACTAATTTAAGCATAAGTACACTCAACTTAAGTGGGCCGGATCTCCCTCTGGTGGCTTTCAAAGGCATATCCTTGCTTCATTTCCCATAACCTAGACACTTCCTTTAGACCTTTCTTTCTCCTCAGGGTATATAGACACAACTAGGCATAATTTAGGTGTCCGAATTTGACATTGAAAAGTCCCTCTCTACCTACCCATAGATAGTACTAGTGGAATATCAACCCTTGGCGTTGCACGGGAAACAGTTTTCCTTCCAATGAGGTGCTTTCAATTTTTTTTTTTTTATTTTATTATTATTTTGGTCTTCTGTAATGTACAGTATCTTCCACAGAAAATAAGTGAGAATATAGAAGACCCAAAAGCTTGTAGGCTAGAGTACCAGATTGGACTGTCTTAATTGCTGAGGTACTAGCCTGACTACGTGCACTTCACCTAATGCTTCTTGTTGGGGATTTTCCACTTTGTGTAAGTAATAAAATATTAACTGGACAAAGGTTTGTGTTTGAGTTTTCTGCAGCCTAGGTCAGATATCACATCTATCAGGGTTTCTTCAAAACTGGTACCTTTCCATGGACAGTTCAGGTGTCAACAGATGTCATTGGCATTGACAATTTCTAAAGCAGTTCAAACCTTTATGTAAAACTTATGGTTGTGCATTAGCCAACAGAAACAAACTTATTAATCAGATCTCTGCTTTGGGAAATGTATATATCTATAAATAATTCTGAAAAGAACTGACTAGCATGAAGACTGCATTTGTTTTATTTACAGTACCAATTCACTCTATTTACACCATACTGATGGAAACTGGAGTACAGAGAAGTGGAGTCCTGACCAGTCTGGGCTCTGCGTTCTGTTTGCTGTGAAATGTCTCATACAGAGTGCTCAGTGTCTGAAGGCAGCCAAAGGAAACCTCCAACATTACTGCTATTATCAACACCAGGAAGATAACAATTTGTTACGATTAATGAACAGGAAAAAAAAAAATCAAAAGACCATAAACTATCAAATGTACAAAAGAGCTACTTTAACATTACCAAAATGCCAGGAGTAACTTGGAGATGTAATTGTGAAAAAAAAAAAAGGAAAAAATCAAGCACCTGGGAAGAGAAATTAAGCACATGTGAAATAGACAAGTTGTTAAAAAGAAAAGAAAATAATCAAGAAAATGAGGAAGTAACCAAAGTAAAAATGTATGGCTTTAAATCTGTAAGAAAATATTTCTCACCGATGGTATTACCTACTGTATTGTGGAATGGTAGTGATGGACAAAATACTATTAAATTGCAACTCCATGATACAAAATTGCAAGAACTAAAGCTGAGGTCAAAAAGGTTACTTTTTCACTGAGATTTATAAAATAATTGTAAAACAAAAAACATTCAGAGACTCACCATCCTGAAGAAGGGGCTAAAACCAAGCCATGTTTATCCATTTGTTCAAAACTCTAGAGAGATAAAATATGAGTAAAATATGCTTCAGAAATATCTATGAGAAGTGAATAAGTTGCATGTGTTTTCACAGTTGCCATAAAGTAATTATTTCAAGGAAATATATTATTTTGGTGTAAAATAATGCTTTCTACTGTATGGAGAAAACTTAGTACTTTAATAAGAGGCCTCAATGCCATGATGCAAATGCATCTGAAGTGAACACATTCTCTAAAGGACAATTGTACAATCAGTTTGCTGGAGAGTGATTTGAGGGTAATATTTCATTGAGTCAGGGATTTATACAAATGTGTAAGTGAACAAAAAAACATATGACAAACATACGGTTTCCATTTGAAAAGTTAATTCATAGAATCTTAGAATTATAGAGTCATAGAATACCAGGTTGGAAAGGACCTCAAGCATCATCTGGTCCGAACTTTCTTGGCAAAAGTCCACATCTTTTTTGTATAGCAGGGACCAAAACTGAACACAGTATTCTAGGTGTGGCCTGACAAGTGCTGAGTGGAGTGGGACAATGACTTCTTTATCTCTGCTGATGATGCCTATGTTGATGCAACCCAGTATCCTGTTGGCTTTCTTTGGCACAGCAGCATACTGTTCACTCTTATTGAGCTTATTGTCCACGAGGACCCCCAGGCCCCTTTCCACAGAGCTGCTCCCCAGCCAGGTAGATCCTAGCCTGTGCTGCCCTCCTGGATTATTTTTTCCCAGGTGTAAGACCTTACAGTTTTCCTTGTTGAACTTCATAAGGTTCTTGTTAGCGTACTTTTCCAGCCTATTAATTTTTCCAGCTTAATTAATTGACCATGTCTTACCACCTGTAAATGGTGAGAGTCATACTTCCTTTTTCTTAACATTCGTTTGCACTGCCTCTTTTGGTTATAAGCTTTGAGGCTGGAAGCAACTTTCCAGCAGTGTAGTGTGTATAACAAGTATCTAATGTTGGCAATAGTCCCTAGGTTTTACTATAAATCCAGTATGCTGTTTGGATGAGAGGAAATGTGTGTGGAGCAATTTTAAGTGTAGAGGAAAAAAAAACTAACGCAAATCAAAATATTTCCGTAAACAATGTCAAAATATTTCCAGAAAAAATGGACCACCAAATAACCAAGTCTGAGAGATGTAGGTATATTTGTGTTCTTTGCTCTTACACACATGATGTAGATTGTGCTGAAGAGTCTGTGACCAAGACAGTTCATTGCTCCAGAAACTTCACTTTCTTTTACTTCATCGAAAGCAGTCTAATTGAGCCACCTTGATAATGTGTGAAGCATACAGATAATTTACAATGATGATGACTTTCATCACTGTGAGAAGTACCCTGATTACAACAGGACGAACAAAAAGCAAAATCCTGCTGGGAGAAAAGAGGTAATGATTTTACTTTCAAATTCTCATTCTTGAAAAGAATAAAAAAACAGCAAAAAGAGCTTGTCTGAACTGTCAACGTTAGTAGAAGAAATTTTTCTGTTCCGTTACAGTTGTTTCAGGACAGTCACTGAAGAGCAGCAATACTTATTGGAAAGTTTTTCATGACACCAACAGTATGTATTCACTTGCATGAATGGGAAAAGAAAGAAATATTTAGGTTCAGATTCAGAACTTTTCTAACTATAATGAGTTTGTCAACCCAAGGATTTTTGACAGCTGTCTAATATTTCTGAGAATAACTCTGATAATCTTTAGTAGACAGACCACACCCTATACGTATCTTTTGTTGTTCAGTGATACACTACACAGCATAAACTGTTTCAACTATTTCAAGGTTTTCTACTAAAGTATTAAGGGAATAGGTCTAAAAATAAAAATACTCTTTCTGGTGTCCTCCAAATTCTGTTAAGAGTCTTTTGTTTACTCGTTTTTGTTACTACTGCTGTTACTACTTTGGTGAATTATATAAAGCTAAAATATATCAAATAACAAAAAAGCAATAAAGAAAATACATAATAAAATATAATATTAAGTGTGATATCTGGAGAAAAATGATAAAAAAAGAAATGAAAGAAAATATGTGATCTTAGAAACACAGAAATATGCAAATGGCTACTATTCAGTCCAATAAAAGCTATTTACATTTGACTATACCTGTAGGTTTATTTCTCTCAACATTTTAAATAGGTTTTGACTGTTCTTTCTAGCATCTCTATTAAGTCTAAAATATTGCTTAACCAATATCAGAATCTGGGTCTGCAGATACAGCAAGCAGTGTCTTACTGTATGACTTAGCCCTTTCAACACTTTCAGTGATACTCAGAATCTAAATGTATCTGTCTGCAATGTAATGTTTATGCATAAACTGGGAGCCCAATTCAATTGCCAAAACTCAAACGTAGAACTATTTGAAATGGCCTGCGCCATCCAAAGCATCCACACAGGGCTTGAAAATATCAGATGGGACCTCATCTTGCTTTTCCCCAAGATACCAGACTAACAACTAGAGGTCGAGTTGATTGTCCTACTGCATCTCTACTATCACTAAAAATTTTTGTTCTGGCAACTGAATCAAGTTTCTGGTCAATATAGCAAACAATGTGTAGAGGGATTGTCATCAATCCAAACAGAGATTTCTAATATAGGATAAACTGAAAAGTTGTTCTGACTTTTATGAATGCGCTAAGTGGATCTCCTTGACTTTGTGAGAACTTAGGCTTTTGTGTGAACACCTACGTGCAGATGCTTAGACTCAAATAGCTCAGTCTGGAGCTGAATACTACTTTTTGTAGGAATACTGAAAGGAAAAGGGAGGAGGAGAACAGTCTGAAAGAGAGGAGATTAGGATGGAGTGATGCGGAATGAGCTGATGTAGAGAAACCTTGTGTGTCTAACCCCTAAATTTGACAAAGGGAGAACTAAAACTTTTTTCCAAATGCCTACTGTGGTTTTACTGATTTTTTTTTCCTTACAGAATCTGAGCTGTGATTTTAGCTATACCTTTCAGAATAGTTCTTAAGAAGTTCTATGACAGTAAATCTAATTGAATGCTTTCTGCATTGCAAAATCTGTGTAAGAAATTTTTGCCACCTCTCACTTTGCTTTCTCAGCTCCCTCTTTCTACAAATGCACTGACATTTTCTGATGGTATAACTGTTGGAGTCATATTGTAAACTAGCTCAGTGAAATGGTCTGCATTATAAAATAAGAAAATGTATTTTCATTTCCACAGGAGAAGGTGAATATGAGACTATGTTCTCAATCACATTGTTCTGATGATTGTTCTTTTGGCTATGTTATCTCCGTGGTCCAGTGATAACAGACAGTAAAAAATTCCCTCCCTACAGCAACTTAGTTAAGCAGGCAGCAAATAAAAGGAAACATGTTGATCCAAAGCTGTACACATTACTAATTAAGTTTCTGAGAGAAGGAGCAAGCAGGTGAGTAGCTCCATTTATTTTTGTGTGTTTAACTTGAATCCACCCTAAATGTGTTTAACTCAAATCAACGATTTCAAAGGGTAAACCTTACAATTAAGCAGGTTCATTGGATAGAGTTAATGATCTAAATGGACAGGTCAGACACTGGTCTGGGGAAGAGCTTAAAACACGAACATGTTATTAGTACAGATTAGTGGGAAACAGGGAAATATTAAGAAAGTTATAGGCTCAGTGAAGCGATGACATTGAAAACTCAAGCGTAATGGGAGGAGACAGGAAGAGGAATAAAGAAGCATGGAGTGAAGCTGAGATAAAGACATAGTGGGAGAAAAGACATGGGAGTAGTGAACCACATATCACTGGCTAGCGAAGTCCCTAACAACTGCAGGCTGGCACGCTTCTCTCAAAGCATGACTCTCCCTGTGCAGCCCAGTGGAGAATCTTGGTTTCCTGAGCTATCCACCTTCCCCTTGCAGCCAGACATAGCAAATCTTTCCTGCATACACTTTGCTTGCCTCATCTGCATTATCACACACACAACCTCCAACAAACTGGGAAAAAAAGCCTCATCCTTTTGGCCTACATTCTCATCTTGTTGGATGGGACTGTTTTGGCACAGATGGTGCTTCTGTTGGTGATTCAGGCACAAGCAGATGCAGAAGATCTCATAGTGATCCTGTAAGAAAAGCTGCTCAAAGGTGTCTCTAGGCTTGACTACACTTGGCCTGTGCAAACCACATGAAGTTCAAAAAGGCCAAGTGCAATGTCCTGTGCATGGATTGGGGCAATCCCAAGCACAAATACAGGCTGGGCACAGAATGGATTGAGAGTAGCCTTGAGGAGAAGGACTTGGGGGTGCTGGTGGATGAGAATCTCAACACGAGCTGGCAATACACACTTGCTGCCCAGAAAGCCAACCACATCCTGAGCTGCATGAAAAGGAGTGTGGCCAGCAGGTCAAGGGAGGCAATTCTGTCCCTCTATTCCACTCTTGTGAGACCCCACTTGGAGCAGTGCATCCAGCTCTGGGGCCCTCAACATAGGAAGGACATGGACCTGTTGGAGGGACTCCAGAAGAGTGCCACAAAGATGATCAGGGGGTTGGAGCACCTCTGCTATGAGGACAGGCTGAGAGAGTTGGGGTTGTTCAGCTTGGAGAAGAGAAGGCTCCAAGGAGACCTTATAGTGGCCTTCCAGTACTTAAAGGGGGCCTAGAGAAAAGGTGGAGAGGTACTCTTTATCAGGGACTGTAGCGATAGGACATGGGGTAATGGTTTCAAATTGAAAGAGGGTAGATTTAGACTAGATATTAAGAAGAAATTCTTTTCTATGAGGGTAGTGAGACACTGGAACAGGCTGCCCAAGGAAGCTGTGGATGCCCCATCCCTGGAAGTGTTCAAGGCCGGGTTGAATGAGGCTTTGAGCAACATGGCCTAGTGGAACGTGTCCTTGCCCATGGCAGGGGTGTGAAACTAGGTGATCTTTAAGGTCCATTCCAACTCTAACCATTCTATGATTCTATGATTCTATGATTCTTATCATCTTGGTGAGAAGCTCCTTTTCATGTGTGACAAAAGGAAAGGACAAGGGATAGTGGCAGATGACGAAAGTGTGTATGGAAGCTGTTAATTGTACTACTTTGTCTTTTTTTAAGTTATCTTGCATGTATTTCAGCTCACAATAATTTTTTTTTTTAAGAAGGAAATACAGAAAGGGCACAAATCATATAGTGTAATACTACATATACTTAAAATACAGTCTTGTGAGTATTTAAGAATTGATCCAAGACTTACTGATGAACTTCAGCCTTAACCAATTAATATGACTTTTATAATAGTTGGAGTAGACAAAGATTTTGTACTTTGCATGCACACTAAGTAGCTATATACTTCTTTCTTTAGATTTATGAAATGAATTCTTATATAGCTGCAATTCAGTGGAAGTTTTTAATGCTGCAGGTAAAAATAAAAGGTGGCTGAATATACTGAAGAATTTATTAACCAGGTCTGATTCTCTGAGGGTTTGTATCAGCATGATCCACTGACAGAGCTGAAAAATCTGTTCTGATGTATTATGGCACAAATCTTTTTTCCTGGAATACACCTTCTAAGATTTACTTTCAGAGCTTCCTGCAGCCTGACATACACGCTAAGAATACTTAAAAGGCCCGAAGAACTAGGAGGGGATCAGTTCTCATTTAAATGTACTACCTCATTCTATCCTTTTCTTTTAATGATAAGAAATCATATTTGCTGCTAATATACTGTTAAAAGCACTGTAGAAAATAAGTGCTATGCTTTTCTTGCACTGCTTCTTGGCAATAGAAGGTCCATTATGAATTTTTCTTTCTGAAAATTTTTGGTCATTACCATCTGTGGCATGAAACAGATCAAACAAAATGTCAGGAAGAGAAGAAAAGCAATGTTTGGTTTCCTCATATATCATAACCCCAAATTTTTAATCCAGAGACAAGATTTAATTAGTTCTTATACTAGCACAAAATGGAAAAAAAATTAGCCAAGGAAATTCCTTTTTAGTCTGAATATGTTAGGGTTGATCATAATAAAAAATCCCATGATCCCTTCTCCTATGATGAGGTGAGGACATGAGGATGCATGACTGTTGCTCATCTACCTCTCAACAAGAATATTACACTGAGGCAATTATCTGTGCTTAGTTATCTTTAGCAAAAACTAAGTCATGGGAAAGTTGCACCCAATATACTCCTGCAGTTGTAAGGACCTCCACGGGGTTCCTTACGATGCAGTGGGTTTGTAACTCAACAGTGTGCTTCATAAATAATAAGTGCAATCTTTTCCATAGGGATATCTACCTTAAGGCAAAAGACAGAGACATCTTAGAGTTTCCTATCTGACATTTCAATCTGTATTTGCTTTAACATTCAAAATCTTTCCACTCCTACTGCTATTATACAGCCACCTCTGCACTGCTTAGTCATCATCATCAGATATGAGTGGAAGATATGTAAGGGTAGTTTTCTCTAGCCTTAACGTTCCAAATGTGCAGATTTCCAACTAGTTTTCTGATTCTGCTTTTTCCAAGTAGATATGCCAGCTCTTAGCACTTTTCATTTCCAACCTTCTTCTGTCATGTTTTTGTTGTAATGCAGTCACCCTTTGAAATAAGCTGCAAGCAGCACATTCAGAGTATCAGGAAGAATAAGCAAACTTTCAGACTTGACAATAATTGCATTTTCTATGACAGGCTTTGATCTCTTCTGTATTCACACCTATCTCTAATAAACACATCTAAGTAATGACTACTAAAACCAAATCTTATTCTTTCTTCTACTCATCATATTCTTTTTGGCAGTTTAAAGTAGTATACATGCATTCACATTATTTCTCAACTAAGCAAAGTACACAGGAACAACAAAAACATAGAAGTGCAAGATTTTTTTCAAAAAGTAATAGAGCACCTAACTAATAAATCAACATTATGAAACAATGAAGACTGCTGAACATTTTGTTAAAATCTAAAAGAATTACTGTGACAAACATAGATCAATAAACGTTGGAGAAATAGTGATAATAGTAAGTTTGCTGATGTTAGATGCTGCAACAACTCAAAAAATTCTGCAATTAGAATCAACAGTCACTACAAAAGTCCTCCTTTTTATAACTCTTTAGAAGACTTCTCTATTTTCATTTGTGAGAACATACTATCTGCTTTCACTGGGTATGATTATAAGTTATTTATTGATTTTATCAGCATGTCTCTCACCTGCACCCCAAAATACACTGTTAAAATAAGAATATAGCATTCCGTTATTTTCCAGGAAGAAAAAGTGAGACATTTAATGATATTCCTCTCCTTGGAACTACTTATTGTTAAATGTACAGTGTCTTTCTATGAATTGGGCCACACAGTAACATGCATATGCGCTCAGAAACATATGATCTCTTTTACCTTGTATGGGCACTTCACACAGGAACAACCAATAACTCTGAATCAGACTGATAGAGAACTCTGCTAAACATGATTCAAACCTTGTCGAAGATTGTCCTCTGAGGACATCCTTTTCCATTTTTGCAAGGGAGTGAGCTATTTATGTTGGTGTGAATATGTCAGACATCCGGTCAAGGAATAGTCAAGAACAGGTTGACTGTAAAAGCAGTTCTAAAACTCACTTAATCCTTACCCTTCTCAACCGTGTACTGTATGGTGTATCTTTAAGGGTTCCATAATCTAGAAAGCAGGCTGAAGGAAATTGATAAACCAAAGGTAAAAAACCAACCCCCTCCGTTCTATGGTGAGAATAAAGCACCTTTATTAAGTATGACTGTATCTATAAAAGGATATGACTCCTCTGACTAAGTGTAAACAGTGGTAGATACCTACATAAGAGCTTATGTTGCTGAGCTCCATTTGCTGCTTAAACCTAGGTTTCTAGCACCATTTAAGACACTTAGCTAGTCCTCCTAGCTTCTCTTCTGCGCCTTCAAAAGGGCATGTTTCTGAGTCCTATCTGCCAATCTTGGGCAGATGTTCTGGAGAATACAAAGTGGATTAGAAAGTATAAGGCAACAGAATTGAGCCTCTGTGCTCTTTATAGTCATGTGACAAGTTAACCCCCCGAGTGGCCATTTCTCTTTATTAGTAGAAAAAGAAGACCAGTTCATACACACTCATCCCTACTGGAGATGACAAATTCAGGTCATATGAATTCCTCTCCAGGACCTTTGCCAAACAACTCCAAAAGGGTAAAAACAAATGAACAAAGAGTAAATAAAAAATATGTTTCAAGAACTACAATTATTTAAAAAAAAAAGTTTAGGGACTCAAAGAAAAACAGAACTTCTCCTGTTACTTATAAAATAATATTAGTAAAAATGAAATTAATATGAAATGGAAATACAAATGAAATCACAAATATGCACTTATCCTTTATTGAAAAATAACAATCAGCCATAGCCTTAAGGTAACACAATTTGTAATGGTGTTAAGTTGAAAAGTGCATTTTGGTGGACTCTCATTAACACAGAAAATCTCTTCTATTTTCTTCATATATATGTTTATTAAATATTTATCTAAATGTATGTTTAGATAAATGATGTGTCATAAATAAAAGTACAGCAGAAAATCATTTAGATGCACTGTATCTTAACAGAGCTCACTTAGAAACCTTTCAAGAAAAAAAGCAGTTCTCCAGTTTTGATAATGGAAAGGTGGTGGCTATTGCAATGAGGAATTTAGGAAGACTTTGTAGGAAAATCTTTTGTGTCACAGCCTATTTATAATTTATATTCACAGATGGCAAGATATGTGGTGTGACAAGTAGAAATAATCACTCTGTCATATTCACTAAGCCTATTCTTACAGATGCGATCTTCACAATACATTTTTCAGCATTGTAAGAATACAAAGGCATGGTTTTTTTAACTACTTATTCTTGAAGAGAAAATTCCCGTCTGCTTTGCATTACAGATTCATCTTGCACTGAGAACTGAACTTTCCTACTTCTTGTTGCGCCAGTGTTTTAGTGTTCAAAGAAATTATTGGTTTTCAGTTTTACAAATATTGCAGTGTCTTAGATTGCTCCACCAGGGGCTGTCATTCACCAGCAGAAGAGAGACCTCTCCCTCAGAGTGGTGACCTCTTGTACTTGTAAATACTGCACTCAAAACATGTTATTCACTATTACAAGACACATACACAGAAAGTGTGGGGTTTTTTTCCATAATTTCCTTTCATACATAAGCATCCACTTTTTAAAAGCTTCTTAAACTGTTGCTTTCAGTGGCTATGCTATATCTCCATTATTTACCTTTCCGAGAGTTGTAACAATGCCTGATGTTTTTCTTTTTTTCTGAAATCTTGTCTTTCACCAGTACAATTCAACTTCTTCCAGCCATATCACAACTGCCGTAATAATAATTAAAAAATCTTATAATTCATTTGGTACACAGTAGTGCTTTATTTAGTGGGCAAATAGTCAGTTGATACAAACTGGAGTAGCTATAATCCAATGTGATATAATAGAAGCTGGAAGGAACAAGAAAACTTCAAATTTACTAGGAAAGTCAAATGATTAGCAAAACACTCAGGTTTATTCTATAGTACTCAGATAATTGTGGCATTCTTTGATTTTAGAAAACGAACAATTTCTTAACATAAATTGTAGAAATTGGGAAAGATAAACCCACTTAAATATTTGCAGTTCTACAAGTGATTACACTAAGTTTCATAAAAAATAAATAAGCAATTTTTCAAAAATGTCAGGCAATGACCAATCATGAGGCAATGATCAAACCGTCTATGGAGTTTGAAACAGTGGCTTGACAGATTACAGAGTTCAAGAAATATTCCTGATTATTATAATAATACTTACAGGATATATGTAACATGAAAAGTTTTAGTTTTTAGTTACTCTATACTTCTTAGCTACTCTATAGAAATAGTCAGATGCTGTCCCAGTGATTAATATCTAAATAGTCAAAAAAATGGAAGAAACTGTCATATGCAAGCAGAAAGACTACCACAGATGTCTACATACATAAGCTTGCCTGCCCTTGACCAAAGTACCATCCCCAGATGTCCACATTGCAAAACACAGATATTCACCATAAGACAAAGTCTTTCCTGTTCATGTCACTGTTTATTATTATATTATATGTTCACCCAGTAGACTACTGCTGACTAGTACTGAATCATATCATTGTGCATTATGCTAAAAAACTGTCCTTGTCCACCCATCATCCATCCATATATACAGGCTGTAAGACACCCAGAAATATACTAAGAGCACACTGAGCCCTTATGTACTGAAAACTGGTTGTATGTACATACTGGAAAGTAGCATACCGTTATACTTTGTGAGACTCCAATACAGCTAACTTATTAATTTTAATGTTTTCATGACACTATATTGTTTTGTAATGAAATCTCTAACTTTTTTTTTACTGATTTTTTTTTAACCTTTTGTGACATTTCAGTTCTCAACAGCTAGTGCTATTGGATCTGTAATTTTTGACTTCTTATGATTTGTGACAGTAACACAATCTGAACTGGTAAATACAATCTGCTTGGCCTTCAACGTGCTTGATCTTCCTTATTCATAAATATCTCTGTTGCTAATTTTATGCTTTTATTAAATTCTTGAAGATGGGTTATATAAATCTCCTTTCAGTCAGGTCATTTCATTGCATCAAAACTCCTGTCTGATTTTCTATTATTGATCATTTTCTTTCAAGACTAGCATGACATTTTTGCCCCATTTAATATTCTTTATATTAAGGTAATATTTCATTTAATTCAGTTGTTTTGCAACTATTGGAATGATATCAAAAAGGTCAGGTTTATTGTCTATATAATTTCTTGGCTTAATTTCTGATATAACAACTCCTCTGAAAAAACAGAAAACAATTAAGAGTCTAACACTGGATATAACTGTATTTCTTTATGAATATTACAAAACACAGAGCTGCCAATGGGTCTGGACAAAAAAGGGTCATTCATGATTCAAATCTTCTGTGTAGGAGGAAAGAAGAGAAATACACCATTTCAACATAACAACTGAAAATACATTTTAATAGTAGGAATAATGAATTACTAGAATAGCTTACCTGGAGAGGTTCTGTGGAGAACAAATTTACAGATATCTTTGAGAAATATCAGGAATGGCAACAGCAGGTTTGATTCTGTCTCAAGGAAAGGGAAGGAAACATGCATCTCTACAAGAGGACGAAGAAGCAATTGGAAATCGTGTCGTAGGAGACCTGGAAGATCTGTGCTCCTGAGTCTAGAGGCACACTTCAGTCCCATCTAAGCTATATGTGACAGACTGAGCTAAACTTGCACCTTCTTCTTCTACCCTTTTCTCGACCATCTAATATTTTGGTGAATTTAGAAGGGATCCAACTATTATTCTGGAAGGGAACCATAAAAAGCAGTGGGTCTGGGTGTTCCAACACAGACATATTCTGCTAATGGTAACTTTAGACAAAATCTGCTCCCAAGCAGACCCACACAAAAAAAAAAATCTGACTGGAATGACAGAAGACTTTTCTACCCTGAATTTCAGCCTAAGCTATTACAATGTTCTTGTCATTTTGCTTCTCAGAATAGTCATTGAATAAATGATTTTCTTTACAGGATGCCTGCAGGTAGTGTGGTGGCCATAGGAGTACTATGCTCCCAGGTTGAAAACGTGAGTGCACAGTGTGACTTACTGAGCTGTGACAATCATCTTTACTGCTGTAAATACAGATGCAATGCAACTTGTGTTGGGGTATTTCATGATTATTTCCACCAACAGGAAAAGGCAAATTTAGGCAACATAATTATACATTTCCTGACCTGTGGTGGAGGAAACGGTGCTTCTCACTATGTCTGTTGCATCACTGAAAGGTTTCAGAAAGCTTGGGCTGAATATACAAGGCTACAGGTCAAGTGTTGGAAGTATAAAATAGTAAGTATGAGATTACTGCAATACTGAAATATGCCAACGGCTTTAGATTTCTATGGAGGATTTGCATTTTTATTAACATCCGGTGAGCCAAACTGCACAATGAGTTCGGCAAATATGCTGACTTTTGACAGCCAGCCAGTAATTCAGGGGAACAGAAGGCACCTGATGTAATGCTCAAATATTTATTTACATTTTTGATCTACTTGTTTCTTTTCTGGAACATACTGATGTTATGTGTCCTATTGTAAAGGGATGAGGATCAAACAATGGTTTTAATACAGCCAGAACCAATGCATGACAGCTTCTTTGTGCCTAGCAGTATCTTTTGGTCTAAAGGTTACAGAGAAGCTCTGCTTTGAATGACTGGTATTTTCTATTAAAAAGACAAATATCATTAGTCACATTAGGCATAATTGCCTAAAACTCAGTAAAAACTATAAAAACAGACCAGTTCAAGACTGTCTAAACATGGAGGTGACTAAGCTTATTAAGCATGTGATCATCCTACATGTATGAAAGTGCCTATTGTAAGGAGACAGGTGCTCATGTCCCACCCTTTGCTTTACAGAAAATGAAGCATATGTAGACATGTACATGGACACTGCTGAGGGTTGATGGTGACCTTTTATATAAAGCTGAGTACCTAGATCACAAAACTGTAAAGTGGGAATCTTCCTGTCTCAGTGTGTGTGCTTTGTTTCCTTTCAGAACATCTTATTCAAATTCATCCAAGCTGCTGTTAGTTTGAGCAGGACCTCCTGTTTCTGAAGTAAGATCTGTAACTACTAAACTGTGATTTTGAAATGGTAGTGATCAGTTTCATCACCTCCAACAACTTCTTATCTTCTAAGGACCTCTGTACAGAGAGCATCCTGAAACCATGGAGACATCCAATATTTCTGACTGTTCTCTTATATCATCAGCTCATCAGAGTGCATTGCCCACAGACACAGTTATGTCTTACATCTTCAAAGGGGTAAGATTATCCCCTAAAATAGGTAGGTAGAATTGTCCCTGAAATTCTATATATCTGTCTACAGCCCTCACCCTCTGACTCACCTCTACCATTTTCTGTAGGTAGATAGTATTGTCTTCTGGTGTTCTAAGTCTTTAATAATTCCATGCTGTGGTTGACTGTGTTAAGCAGACCACATTGTAACCTGATTATTTTTCACAAGGATGTGTCTACTATTTATCCAAGTATTTTGCAGAAGCAACAGAACTACTATGTTAATTGCTTTATTCATGAAACTTAGTATAGAATCATAGAATCGTTTAGGTTGGAAAAAACCTTTAAGATCATCTAGTCCAACCATTCACCCTACTCTACCAGGTCTGCCACTAAACCATGTCTCTAAGCACCACATCTACACAACTTTTAAACACATCTAGGGATGGTGACTCAACCACCTAATTTTTCCTAATATCCAGCCTAAACCTCCCGTGGTGCAACTTGAACCCGTTTTCTCTTGTCCTATCGCTAGTTACTTGGGAGAAGAGATCAGCTCCCATCGCACTACAACCTCCTTTCAGGTAGTTGTAGAGAGCAATAAGGTCTCCTCTCAATCTTCTCTTCTCCAGACTAAACAATCCCAATTCCTTCACCCGCTCCTCATAAGACACGTTCTCCAGACCCCTCACCAGCTTTGTTGCCCTTCTCTGGACACGCTCCAGCACCTCAATGTCCCTCCTACACTGTGGCACCCAAAACTGAACACAGTACTCAAGCTGTGGCCTCACCAGTGCTGAGTACAGGGGCACCATCACTTCCCTACTCCTGCTGGCCACACTGTTCTTGATACAGGCCAAGAAGCCGTTGGCCTTCTTGGCTACCTGGGCACACTACAGGCTCATGTTCAGCCGGCTGTCCACCAGGACCCCCAGATCCTTTTCTGCCAGGCAGCTTTCCAGCCACTCCTCCCCAAGCCTGTAGCGTTGCCTGGGGTTGTTGTGACCCAAGTGCAGGACCCGACACTTGGCCTTGTTAAACCTCATGCTGTTGGCTTCAGCCCATCGATCCAGTCTGTCCAGATCTCTCTGCAGAGCCTTCCTACCCTCAAGCAGATCAACACTCCCGCTTAATTTGGTGTCATCTGCAAACTTACTGAGGGTGCACTCAATCCCCTTTTCCAGATCATCAATAAAGATATTAAACAAGGCTGGCCCCAAAACTGAGCCCTGACAAACACCGCTGGAGACCTGCTGCCAGCTGAATTTAACACCATTCACCACAACTGTCTGGGCTCAGCCATCCAGCCAGTTTTTAATCCAGCAAAGAGTACACCTGTCTAAGCCACAGGCAGCCAGTTTCTCTAGCAGAATGCTGTGGGAGACTGTGTCGAAGGCCTTCCTAAAGTCCAAGTAGACAACATCCACAGCCTTTCCTGCATCCACCAGGCAGGTCCCCTGGTCATAAAAGGAGATCTGGTTGGTCAGCAGGACCTGCCTTTCATGAACCCATGCTGGCTGGGCCTCATCCCCTGGTTGTCCTTCACATGCCGCGTGAGTGCACTCAGGATGATCCATTCCATGATCTTTCCTGGCACTCAGGTCAGGCTGGCAGGCCTGTAGTTGCCTGGATCCTCCTTCTGGCTCTTCTTGTAGATGGGTGTCACATTGGCAAGACTCCAGTCATCTGGGACCTCTCCCGTTGACCAGGACCACTGATAAGTGATGGAGAGTGGCTTGGCAAGCTCCTCCGCCAGCTCCCTCAGCACTCTCGGGTGGATCCCATCTGGGCCCATAGACTTGTGGCTGTCCAGTTGCTGTAGCAGGTCATTAACTGCTTCCTCTTGGATTACGGGGGGTTTATTCTGTTCTTCATCCCTGTCTTCCAGCTCAGGGGGCTGAATACACTGAGGATGACTGGTCTTACTATTAAAGACTGAGGCAAAGAAGGCATTAGGTACCTCAGCCTTCTCCTCATCCTTGTTGACAATCTTCCCCTCCACATCCAATAGGGGGTGGAGATTCTCCCTGGCTCTTTTTTTGTTGTTAATGTATTTGTAAAAGCCTTTTTTGTTATTTCTTACGACAGTGGCCAGATTAAGTTCTAGCAGTTCTTTCACCTTTCTGATGTTTTTTCTGCATGACCCAACTAGATCCCTATACTCTTCTTGTGTTGCTTGCCCCTTCTTCCAAAGGTGGTAGACTCTCCTTTTTTTCCTGAGTCCCAGCAAGAGCTCCCTGTTCAGCCAGGCCGGTCGTCTTCCCTGCTGGTTCATCTTACGACACATGGGGACAGCCTGCTCCTGTGCCTCTAAGACTTCCTTCTTGAAGAATGTCTAGCCTTCGTGGTCCCCTTTGCCCTTCAGAACTGTCTCCCAAGGGACTCTCTTAACAAGTGAAGAACCTCTGAACAGGTAGAAGTCTGCCTTCCGGAAGTCCATGGTCGTGGTTTTGCTGATCCCCTTCCTTCCTTCACCAAGAATCAAGAACTCTATCATTTCATGGTCGCTGAGCCCAAGATGGCCTCTGACCACCACATCACCCACCACATCTTCTCAGTTTGTGAGCAGCAGGTCTAGCAAGGCACCTCCCCTGGTAGGCTCACTTACCAGTTGTGTCAGGAAGTTATCTTCCACACACTCCAGGAATCACCTAGACTGTTTCCTCTCTGCTGTGTTGTATTTCCAGCAGATGTCTGGTAAGTTGAAGTCCCTCACTAGGACAAGGGCTGGGGATTGTGAGACTTCCATCAGCTGCTTGTAGAATGTTTCGTCTATTGCTTCATCCTGACTGGGTGCTCTATAACAGATTCCCAACAGGATATCTGCCTTGTTGGCCTTCCCCCTCATCCTTACCCATAAGCACTCGACCTGACCTTCACAGTCATTGAGCTCTCTACAATCAAAACACTCCCTAACACATAGAGCCACCCCACCACCTCTCCTTCCCTGCCTATCCCTTCTGAAGAGCTTAGAGCCATCCATTGCAGCATTCCAGTCATAACAGTCATCCCACCATGTTTCTGTGATGGTGACTATGTCATAACTATCCTGCTTCACAATGGCTTCCAGCTCCTCCTGTTTGTTGCCCATGCTGCCTGCATTGGTGTAGATGCACTTGAGCTGGGCTATGGATTTCTCCCCCAGTGTTGGCATGCTGCCCCTAGGCTCATCTCTAACGAGCTTGATTGTATCCCTTCCCCATTGATACCTAGTTTAAAGCCCTCTCAATGAGCCCTGCCATCTCATGAGTGAGGATCCTTTTCCCTCTTTGAGACAGCTGAATTCCATCTGTCTCCAGCAGGCCCGGTGCCATGTAAACCTCCCCATGGTCAAAAAAAATAAAATTCCACACGTGGCACCAGCCTCTGAGCCATGAGTTTAAAAGGTGTGTTTTCCTGTTCTTCTTAGTGTCCTTCCCTGCCACCAAAGGGATTGAGGAAAACACTACCTGTGCTCCTGATCCCTCGACCAGTCGCCCCAGTGCCCTGAAGTCCTTTTTAATCGCTTTTGGACTACTGACTGTAACCTCGTCACTGCCCACTTGCACAGCCAGGAGTGGATAATAATCAGAGGGCCGTACCAGACCAGGGAGTTTCCTAGGGATAGCCCTAACTCCAGGGAGGCAGCAGACTTCCCTGTGGGATGGACCTGGTCAGCATATGGGGCCTATAACAATTATCCTTTTTTTTCTCTTAGCAGAAGCAGTCTTAATGCATGGGACTGACTGACTCACCGTGGGCAACCCCCTGGAAGAATCTTCACCTATTTCCTCATTTGCCTGGCCCTCAAGTTCCAGAGCCCCAGACCTGTTACATGAGGGCACCTGGGAAGGTGAGGGAGGCCGGGAGGGGACTCGCCTGCCTCCCTGAGTGGGGACCTGTTTCCAATCCCCCCATCTCCTAGTTCCCCTCCTCCTGCCTGGTGGCAAGAGGAGAGGGGATCCTTTACTTCTTGTGGGTCCTCTATCTGCTGCCTTGGCCTCAGGGTGTGGCTCCACCAATCTATCTCCCTCTCACACTCTCTGATACTCCTGAGCCTGTCCACTTCCTCCCTCAGCTCTGCCACCAGGCTGAGCAGGTCATTCACCTGGTCACACCACACATAGGTGGTGTCTCTGCTGTCCTCCAGTGCGAGTGACAGGCTCAGGCACTCCCTGCAGCCAGAGACCTGCACGGCTGCATGTTTGTCTGGAAGCTCCCTCTGGGTCACCACATTCCTTCTCACAAGGGCTTTCGGACGAGTGGAAACAATGCCTAGGTCCTCTTCTGGGAGGGCAATGACCACTACTTGAGTCGAGTTTGCCTCTTGAGCCAGGAGAGGGACCAGTTACCACCAGTTGAACTTACCTCGCTGAGTGCCGACTGAGTTCCTTGGTGCACAGTGACTGGTTGCCGGGCTCTGGCAGGGCCCGTTTAGAACTGCCACGGGTGGTGCCAGCTCTGTCCCTGCCACGTCAGCAGCCCTACCCCAAGCTGCTGGTGCCGGCACGAGCTTCTCCAGGCTTCGAGAGCCCCAAAAAAGAGCTCCTTGCTGGCCCTTTTCGCCTCAATCCCTGTATATTCCAGTACAAAATGGTAGATAAACTTTTAAAATGTGCTTCCTTAAGTGGCGAGTGATATAAGTTACCTCAACTTCTCACACTTAAAAAAATAAAATAAAATTATACAGTTTAATAATTACAGATTACCTAAATCCAGTCTTACTGCTATTGGTTTCTACTCACAGCTTTTCTAACTTGGCTTTACATTTTTGTACTATTCTTATCACTGAAAATCTTACTTCTTTCCTCATTAGTCATAAGTAAAAGCTACCTTATCACTAGACTTCATGGAATTTTTGGCATTTTTCCTTTTCATGTGTCAAAACTAAGACGGGGTAGAACTTTACGTCGTGGGGTAGATGGTTTACTTTGGAGAACAACAGGAATAAAGACATTTGGGGATCTGAAAACTGTGAAATATAAAAACATTTTATGGTAAAAATATGATTGGATTCTATATCTACCTTTGTGTGTTTATCTTGAGCACACTTTGATATACTGTGCATAGGATCAAATTGAGCATGTTAAAAACACAGAAAAAAGCACACAAACATATTTAGAGCCAAGAAAAGTAAATTGTGAAATAATGGAAAGTAGCAAGGCTCAGACAAGAGAGAAAAAAAAAGAGTTTCACATTAATTTAGGAATTTAGTTTTGCACTTTGCCATAAATTGTGCATTTATCTGTATTTCTTTGAACCGGTTTCAGGATAAAAGTCTTTGTTCTGTGAAGAGGGTGATTATGCAGCAGCCTAGAATATCCTGCTCATACTGGCATACAACTACATTTCAGACTTCTGTTCCCAAAATCGTTAGTAAATCTTTTGAGTCTTTCTGTTAACAACTTGCTTCTCAGTAGGCTAGAAAATGCTTGTCTCTCACAGAAGTCTATCATGTGCTTTGCCAAACCACATGGATGCCGACAGTTACTATTCACTGATGAGAGATGAGTACTGATACCATAATTGCCATGGTGCAAATACTAAACATCAAATAGTATGTCCCTCATCACAATAGGCACATTGAATAGCTCAGTGCTAATGTGACCATATTTCCCAGGAAGCCCTTAATTTTCATTGTCAGATGCCTGTCATGACCTCCCAGTTAGATTTACAAAAGCCAGGCTTTCTTCTGACTTTTGGAAACCTGGCCAGGGCTTGGATTTCTGCCACTTCAGGGAGCTGCCAGCCAGTGGAGCAGATGGATCTCACAAGAAACAGGTTCTTCTTTACCAAGCTGGATGGTGACTGTATAAGGCGGCAAGACTAATCAATTTACTTTCACATCCCAGGTTATACACAGCACAGGGAAACCTTTCATAGAATCACATCAATGTATGCCCCATGAAGCAGTAAGCGGTCAAGCATGGTGAGCTGCAAAAGGCAGCATGTGCCTTATGAAAGACATAGGAGGAAGCTAGAACTCCCTAACACTGTGCATTTAGATCATTTAACACAGCTAAGCTTTCTAATGCCTCCTTTTACTTTCCAGCCGTTTACTTTGCTGGGTTTCAAATTCACACCTTTTTTGTCCTATTTCTTGCCACTTTTGATGTATTAGATTTGACTCCTCAAACTTCATTGCTGTTGTCCTTCCCAGAGTCTCCTTCTCCACCTGATCCCAAGTCTCTGGCTGAACCTATCACTTCTTCAACAAAAGAGTTGTACACTGTGACCAGATGGGAAGTATCACAGGCTTAAGGCCAAAAGGAACAATTAGATCATCTAATCTGACCTCCTACATAGCAGAGGTTATTCCATGTTATTGTATTTTTCTTCTGTGGATATTAGCTTAGTTTTTTGATCTTCAATCTTAATTCTTCATCCCTCCATCATACTTTTTTTTAAAAAAAAATAAGCTTTACCCTATGTAAAATCTTCAAACAGGCTATTATTTTTCGCTAATATTATCAATAAAAATGTAAGTATGGAATTGGCAGCCTTTTTATTGTGCTCATTTATCTGTACAGGTTTCTAAGATTCTGGTAATCAACACTACTCTATGACACTTAAAGGACAAAATCCTAATCAATAGAATCTATCCTTGGGTGTTAGTCATAAAGGACATATTAAGAAATAAATAACAAGAAATCCACAGTTTTAAAGTCAGGAAGAAAAAAGCAGCTAATCACTTTTTTTCTTTCAGTCCACCCACACAACATCTAAAGACAGCTGAGAAATTCAGTTATAATATTAAATGCCTGTAAGCTTTTCAGATGAGTTTAAAAAACAACTGTGCACAGTAAGGAAGTTTTTTGTAGCATTACTTTTTTTTTAATGCTACAATATCATTAGTCAAATATTCAGTTCATTGAATTTACTTGAATGCATACGTACAGAGGAAAACATGATTTTGAAATTCTTCATTATTTGTTTTTGAGTTCTTTCTCACAGCATATTAAGGGATAGCACACTGCATGTTTCATACCTTTAGAGAGAGAAGCGTCATTGTTCTGTAAATTATGTGGTCAGAAATACTTTCATATTAACATTCTAACATATATAATTCAGTTAATCTAAATGAACATAGTGTTGACGTATTACAAACTGAGAACAAGTAAAAACATATTAGACATTTTTCAGCAGTCAAAATATAACACATTGAAAACACTAACCCAGAAAATGGATATGGATTTTCTAGAATTAAACCAATATGCATGTATACAACATGTGTCTAAAGTGAAGTTCCTAAACATATTAATATAGTAAAGATTCTGTAAACAAGGAAATCTACACTTTTATTCTTGAAACAGGAATGACATCTATCATATAATGAAAATGGTACAATAACCCTTTATGACATGGTAGGCTTTAGGAATACTATATATTCCTATATTTAGGCTACAAATGCTGTTTTGGAACTATTTAATTCTCACTTTTCCATCCTGGTCTGGCCAAAAAAGGAACAGACTCTTATTTTGTACCCCAGTTACAAAAGCTTCAAAATTCTCAAAATGTGGATGGTAAAATGTACCCAGAGGTTACTGTGGTTTTGGTGTAATAATTGCTGGAATAGGTCATTATTTTCTTGTCTATACCTGAGCAGTCATCAAAACCCACAATCACGTATTTCCAAGCAAGTGTTTCAAGTCAGTGTTTCAATTTGATTTGTCTTCTTGCTTTCAAATGAAGGATTTAAAATCAAGGATTCTAAGCCCATCAGTTGTGTATATAGTGTAGTGCTTTATTAAATGAGGACTTAAGAAACTGTGTTTTGACCTTTTCACTTCTGCTTCTATAAATATATTCAAGAATTTAAAGGAAATCACTCATTTAATAGCCACAGCTCCTGGGAAGCAGGTATTGGTTTCTAAGTAATTTCATGTCTTAGTATTTCATGTCTTAGTGCCTTATATTTCACCCCCAGATAACTTTTCGTACCAAGCATTATGAGACAGGAGCGATCATTTTAAATCTGCATTCCATATAGCAAGAATGGTATGCATTTTACTCAGAACTTATATCTGAGAGAGTCTTGTGGAGTCCCTTTATGTCAATGAAGAAAACCAGCTTGTTTTGGTTTGGTTTTGTTTTTTTGTTTTGTTTTGTTTTGTTTTGTTTTTGTTGGGTTTTTTTGGGTTTTGTGTGTGATTATTTTTAAAGGCTATGTTTCATGGCATCCTAAGGAAGAAATTAGAAATCATTTAGATGAGTCTTTGAATAGTTTGTTTTCCTCTGTTTTCTAAGAGGAATCTAAAGGGTTGTTAAACTGCTTACTACTAGTTATCTGAAGTTAGCTGAGTGGATTCACCTATGATTGCTCTTCTTATTCAGTCATCAATTTCAAATGCAAATTTAAAATTGGAATGTTAATACACTCTTGCCTTTATATTTGACAGAGGTGCTGGAATAAGTTCATGTCAAGCTGCTAATTTTCTACTAATGCCAATAGTGCAAGACATAACCATGAGCCTGTCTTTCCTTTTGTCTGGATTTGTTTGGAGCCATGTAGGACTGGCTCACAGGAACATCACAAGAAACTTCATCCTTGTATCTGTAGGAATCTGTCAGAATTATAACAATGATCAAGAATTAGGGGGAAAAGAAAAAGAAGGAAAATAAAACCACACAAAATAAGAGAACAGGTGTAATGGAGCAAAAGTTATATTTCTTTGGACCTGCATAATCAGATGACCATAATGGTAACCATACTTCTGAGATAAGCAAATCTATGAAGAATTCCAAGGGGTTTTCATGTGTTGAACAGAAATGTACATACATAGACACTTCGATATCTTCCAATATGTGTATGATTAAGGGGATAAGAAAACATGCATCTAAACTGGTCCCCTGGTCCAGAAACTAACTTGATACAGACAGGACACATGGTTATTTTAAAGGTGACTGACAGAAAGTCTAAACGATGCAGATATAGAAAAGAAGAAGAAAAAAAAAGAAAATCAAGGTAGAACACAACAAAATAGAACATCTGTGCCATTTTTTAAAAATCTTCACAAATTTTTTTCTTCTATTTCTCAATCCATTTTTGTAGACAAAAAATTATTGTCATCTTTTAAAATGAGCAGAAAACTGCTTGCTGAGAAATGACTTGATGGACTCAACTCATTTTTTACTACATAGCTGCTTTTAAGTATGCATGAAAGCAACAAGGGAAAGCACTGCCACAATAGCTTCAGAAACATACAGCCCCAGAAGTTCAGGTGAAAGGTTATGCAGATGCAAGTGAAAACAAACCACTGACTGGCAAATAGAAGTGTCCTTAGCATTACAAAGATTAAGACATCTGTGACACTGTGCAACAATCCACCACTTGATTTTCCCCAGGGAATCACTGTTGTTCAGGATACTGGCCACAGCCACTGTTCTCAAAGCATACAGGGTCGCAACCTGGTCTGTCATCCAGGGCAGCCTGCCCACTCTGTAATCTGCTTTAGACTACTGCAGAGGTGAGAGATCACCTTGGATGTACCGCAGGCTTCCTGCTCTTTATGCTGTTACCAACATGCAACAATACAGCTATAAAAATATAAAGACTAATACCATAGCAGATATAAACAGTATTAAGATAGGATGGAATGCTAAACATAATATTCCAGAAGCTGATGGCAGCCATCTGACAAAGATGCAATAATAATAGGAAATGTACATAAGGGGAGCTATTGTACATGTTATGTACTAAGTTAGTGGTTGTGTAGATAGTCATTCCAGTGTGATGGATGACTTGATATGTGGTCGTACACTGCTGCTGCAATTAATTAAGCAACTTCTGTGTCACTTGCCAGGAAGAAGAGAGTACATGAGTACATGATCATGTACAGCTCCCACTTGTTCAGGAAAGTCCGGTTGCATTCTGCTCGTAATTGCTGATGAATTCTGTTGTTCTACAGCTTCAACAAGCTATCTGAGTATTATCTACCACCATTCTACTGGCATCCCATACTCCATACCTGGGGCATGCTAAACTTACACTGTCATCTTCCTAGGTGGGCACTGCACATATAGTGCCATTACCCTTATTTAACACTGTTGTGAATTATTCTAGCAGGGTTCATATACACAGTCCTCATAGCCACACAAATCCTTGAGCTTGACTATGGGTGCATGACACATCCATTGCCGTGGCTGACATTTTTCACACCCTTGATGCCTATTAAATGGCCAGAACTATCTGTCCATTTTCCCACTGGGTGGATTGTCCACTTCCTGATGTATTATATAGGGTAAAAGAATATATATAAAGTGTTAGACAAAGGTTCAATTACGTATTACCTTATTTACTCAGACTGTGAATACTACCTTATCTGCTCAGAATCTGACATTTAAAAAAAATAATATTAATTAGATAAAGGGACCCCCAGGGAATAATTCCAGCTACAAATGCAGATTGTTGTGGGGAGGTCCTGTTTCTTTTATTTCTCATCTTTTTTCCTTCCTGGCAGTGATGCCTTCAATCTATTCTATATAAGGTTGCTCACATTTTCTGCTTCTCTGTGCATTTTCAATGCCTTGCTTGCATTGACCTCACAGGTTCTATCTACACCAGGCAATTAAACTGCCTTCAGCCGTGCCCTTACATCTTGAGGTGAAGTTATTGAATTTATCTTACTTTTGGCAAGAGTATATTATTTATTTGTTGGTTTTCCGTTGATTTTCAATGGCAATAATGAATCATTTTTGTACTTCACAGCATATGCTTGTTTTTCCAGCTCCATGGCCTTTGGAATGTCCTTCACATTTCTCATCTCTGGTGAGGAGACATACTGAACTTCTTCAAAGCTGAGAACATCTAGTAGGGGAGAAAGACCTTGTACATGTCTGGAATATGGAGACAGGGCTGAGAAGTATGGCCTAGCTTCAGGGTCAAGGAGGAGAGAAGAGAGGGGAAAATAGAGCATAGGGGGCTGAAGGTGACTTTTCATATCCTGTAATTAAAGGGAGGCTTATTGTTGCTGATACCACATATGGAAAAAGTTGTACCCTTACAGTTACAGTGATATGTCAGGACTGACCTCAGAAGTGACAGACTCAGCTATGATAAAGTCACTCTGAAGTTCATTTAGCACAAATATTTTGAGGTCATAGGATATAGCCTCAGACAGAGGTAGCTTATACTAGTTTTTCTTTTTTTCCTAGAAGTCCTTGGAACTCCTCCTTTTGTTTTTCTCCAGTGGTTTAGTTTGTTACAGCATAAAAATGAAATGAGACCAGGATGAATGTTACACAGTAGTGACAAGTAGAAGTCCTTTTAAAATCTGTGTAATGGAGTCAGACAAGTCAAAGTTACTATGACATGTGGGATAGCATTTCTGGGAATGCAATAAGACATAGGGGTTGCACAGGACATCGGTAAGACTGAGGTACTGAATGCCTTCTTTGCCTCAATCTTTACTAGCAAGACCGACCTTCAGGAATCTCAGGTCCCAGCAACCAGGGGGAAATGCTGGAGTGAGGAAGATGTACCCTTGGTGGAAGATGATTGGGTTCGAGAATATCTAAGCAAACTGGACACGCTAAGTCCATAGGCCGTGATGGCATGCACCTGTGAGTGCTGAGGGAGTTGGCAGATGTCATTATGAAGCTACTTTCAATTATCTTTCATCAATCATGGTGAGTGGTAGAAGTGTTTGAAGACTGGAGGAAAGCAAATGCTACTTCTGTCTTCAAGAAGGGCAAAAAGAAGGACCCAGGGAGCTACAATCCAATCAGCCGCATCTCAATTCCTGGGAAGGTGGTAGAGCAGCTAATATTGGAAACCATTTCCAGGCACATTAAGAACAGGAAAGGCATCAGGAACAGCCAACATGGCTCTATGGTCACACTTGACCAACTTGATAAACTTCTATGATTAAGTGACTGTCCTGATAGATGAGGTGAGAGCAGTGGATATTGTCTATCTGGATTTCACTGTGTCCCATAAGATCTTCATAGAGAAAGTATTGATGTACAGACTGGATGAGCAGACAGCAAAATGGATTGAAAACTTGCTGAATGGCCAGGCCCAGAGGGTGGTGATCAGTAGAACAAAGTCTAGTTGGATGCCAGTAACTAGTAGTGCACCACAGATGTTTATACTGGGTCCAGTCCTATTTAACTTCTTAATGATCTGGATGATTGGGCAGAGCGTGCTCTCAGAAGGTTTGTGGAAGTCACCAAACTGGGAGGAGTAGCTGTTATGCCAGAGGGTTGTGCTGCCGTCCAGAGAGACCTTGAGAGGCTGGAGAAATGGGCCAACAGGAACCTCATGAAGTTCAAGGAGAAGTGCTAAGTCCTGCACTTGGGGAAAAACAAGCCCATAAGCCAATATATCCTGGGGCCAAGCAGCTGGAAAGCAGCTTGGCAGAAAATTACATGGGAGTCCTGGTGGACACCAGGTTGAACATGAGCCAGCAATGTGCCCTTGCAGCAAAGAAGGCCAATGGCATCCTGGGCTGCATTAGGCAATGTATTGCTAGCAGGTAGAGGAAGTGATCCTTCTCCTCTACTCAGCACTGGTAAGGAGACACCTGGATTGCTGTGTCTGGTTCTGGGCTCCTCAGTACAAGAATATACTGGAGAAAGTCTGGCAAAGGGCCACAAAGATGATTAAGGGACTGGAGCATTCTCCTTTGAGGAAAGGCTGGGAAAGCTGGGACTGTTGAGCCTAGAAAAGAGAAGGCTCAGGAGGATCTTATCAATGTACACAAATACCTGAAGGGAGGGTACAAAGAGGACAGTGCCAGGCTCTTTTCAGTGGTGCGTAGTGACAGTACCAGAGGCAATGGGCAAAAACTGAAACACAGGGTGGCCTATCTGAACATCAGGAAATACTTTTTTTTTCTGGTCAGAGGGTAACCAAGTACTGGCACAGGATGCCCAGAGAGACTGTGGAGTCTCCATCCCTAGAGATATTCAAAATCCATCTGGACATGATCCTGGTCAACTGGCTCTAGGTGACACTGCCTGAGCAGGGGGGTTTGGACCAGGTGACCTCCAGAGGTCTCTTCCATCTGCAACTGTTCTCTGATATTTAAATCCCTGTGGCATAATTATTCAATTAGAAATCTAAAGCTGTTTTCTTCCAAACTCAAATATTTTGCAGAATCATTAGCTATTTTGAGCTAATGAGCAGTCGGTTTCAAGTGAATTAAAAAACCCACCTTCAATATACAGAAACTTATATAGAACATCATGTAATAGGTATTCTTCTTAATTTGACATTTCATTAACTGGGTACTTCGTCACTTGACATTATGTTAGACAGCCTTAAGACAGTTTTCTGAAAGCTCAGAGTTGTTTTCTCCATCATAAAATGTTCCAGTCAGTAGCTTTTACGCTTGCTTAATATTTTTATAATTCAGCATTGCACTCCTAATTACAAGTAATATCAAAGCAATCAAAACAAGTCTAGTAGAAAAGTGAACTATGCAAGATATCCTGTCTACTGATAGATCACATCATTTTCAAATAATGAAAGTGACACAAATCATACCATGAAGCTTTCATATATATTTTCTAAGTAAGAAAATATTTAGATTGAGTTCAACTTTATACTAATGTATAAAGTAAATATGATGTACAAATACATCGTCTTGAGACTATTTTTGCCCAGAAAGCAGCTATGGTTTTTTTCATGAGGGCTGAGTAATAATAACTGAATTAGTTTTTCTCTGCTATTGCTTAGTACTTTCATCAGAGGCTTTCAAAAATTTTAACTACTGTTGACTAATACTCTTTTTAGGAAGTTATTATCTTATTTTGCACATGGGAAACTATGATCCAGAGTGCTTTTTTTTTTTTTTTTTAAGACTCACACAGAAAATCT